>JAYMSV010002800.1:0-10596 GCA_036897745.1 Erodium moschatum
CCCAACAATTTTCAGGGTAGCGAGATGAAATTTCCCAAAAAAAAAAAACAATCTCATTTTTGGGCTAGGTCGGACCCATTCATATACGAAATGGGCCGGGTACGTTTAAAAAGCCCAATAAATACGGGTCGGGTCATCTCGCTTTTAATCCTTGTCCGAGTCCTCAACTCTCCCGTCGCAGTTGATCGTTAAGTGTGAGAACTGAAGAAGCTTTTCGATTTCTCCGGCGACAAGCCTTTCCGATTCCGCAATTTCTACTTCTCGAATCTCACTTTTCTCTCCCAACGTCTATAATCTTCAAGTTCCTCCATTGGTTCATCTTCACAAACCCCTTGTGCTGTGTTCCATTTTTGGGGCTAATCTCTCTGTTCATTTCCTCGAAATGCGCCGCATCAGAACGAGGTTCAACCTGTCGATGATCTCAAATCTCGTTCCTGCCCATCTCAATTCAACATGTATCGAACAGACCCAGTTCACCAATCCAGCGATTCCTCATAGCTCCGTTGTTTTCAGCTCCAAAATCAACCGGAACCCATGGAGTTGCGGCTTCCCAGTTATGTTTCCTTTCTCTACTTCCTCAGATTTCAAAACCCCAGCTTCTCCGCGTGGTGTTGATGATGATGAAGATGGTGATAGTGAAGAGGGTGGTGATGGTCTCATTGAATCTGGGAAATTGAGGTTTACAGATGGAGGTCTTGCCCGTGATGTGGAAATCATTGTGGGTATCATACATGAATGTGGGGTCAATCGAGTTGAATTGAGAAGAAGGCTTGAGCAATGTGGTGTTGCAGCCTCATCTGGGTTGGTATCAGAGGTTCTTTCTCAGTTCAGGAATGATTGGGAGGTGGCTTTCACCTTCTTCCTGTGGGCTGGAAAGCAGTCAGGTTATGCTCATTCCTTGCCTGAGTATCATTCAATGATCTTGATTCTTAGTAAAATGAGAAAATTTGATACTGCCTGGAGCTTGATTGATGAGATGAGAGGGAGTGGCACTAGTCCTTCTCTTGTGACCCCTCATACCCTCATGATCATGATTCGAAGATACTGTGCTGTTCGTGACGTGGGCAAGGCTATCAGTACCTTTTATGCTCATAGAACCTTTGGTTTTGATATTAGGATTGAGGAGTTCCACAACCTTCTTTCGGCTCTTTGCAGATACAAGAATGTGCAGGATGCTGAGCACTTGCTTCTCTGCAACGAAAGCGTCTTCCCGTTCAATACCAAGAGTTTTAACATCATTCTCGGAGGATGGTGTAATGTGATTATGAGTCCTAGTGAGGGAGAGAGGGTATGGAAGGAGATGGCCGAGAGAGGCGTTAAGTATGATGTTGTTTCTTATGCTAGCATGATGTCTTGCTATTCGAAATTCTCCAACCCTTATAAGGTGCTCGACCTCTATAAACAGATGGAGGGGATGGGTATTGCTCCGGATAGGAAAGTGTACAACGCTGTCATTCATGCTCTTGCAAGAGGTAGGCGTGTGAAGGAAGCTATCGATCTCATGAAGACTATGGAAGAGAAGGGTATTGTTCCTAATACCGCCACTTATAGTTCAATTATTAAACCTCTTTTTAAGGCACAGGAACTTGATGAAGCGAGACGGATCTTTTATGAGATGTTGAATCGAGGCCTCTCCCCTGTAATTAGGACTTTCCATGCTTTCTTGCGTATTCTGAGGACTGAGGAAGAAGTGTTTATGCTGTTGGAGAAAATGAAAGACATAGGCTGCCACCCAAATAATGATACCTACATCATGATGATTAGGAAATTTTGTAGGTGGCGTCAAATTGACAATGTGTTTAAGCTGTGGGGTGCAATGCGTGAGAATGGAATCAACCCTGATCGTAGCTTATATAATGCGCTGATACACGGGCTCATTTTGAATGGGAAGGTAGAGGAAGCGCACAAGTATTACATAGAGATGAAAGGATAACATATACTACCAGAAACTGCAGACAGAATGATTAATTCAGGTCTGGTAAGCAACTCACAGAGTGCCAGATGAAAGATATGGCATATACTCAAGTGGATATGGGTACAAAATTTGATCAGAAGCACTTGAAATCAGAAGAGCTCTAGGAGAAAGAGGAGGGAGTTTTCTTGCCGGGAACAGATGATTCTTATGTAGTCGTAAAGCTCGGTTGTAAGCAGTTGGCCACAAACATTATAAAGCTGGTTATCAACTTTTGGGATCAAGTTTCCTTACAGAGGCCATGCAGGTGCATAGCTTTTTCTATATTCATCTTCTTGGAAAGATAAACATTATGCTTTGGCTTACCATCAAGCCTAATGAAAATTTCATTGTGGTTGAAGCAAATGAATAATGCCTTAAATTGAACTATTGTTAGTTATTACATGAATCCTTTTATGTTGTTACCAAGCCATATCTGCCACTATATCAGAACTCGTATGCATTTTATCAGTAGTGCAAACATGTTCATTTTTGCGTTCATCTTCTGTTTGTAATTTCTTAAACCCAAATCAGATAAACCTTGTTGTGTCACATGCAAAATAGAACTGTACATAAATCTTGCTACTTCATGCAATCCTGTAGTTTTTTTTTAATCGGTGATGCACTCCTATAGTTATTCTGATACAACATTGTGCAATGGATATGTTATGTCCAATGGCTTTAATTCAAAGGAATTCTGAGATTGAATAGGACATTAGAAATACATTAATGCAAGATAATTGATATAGAGGAGGGGTTCTTCATTAGAAAAGGTAGTTTCCGTAGGACAGCTCTGTATAGCCAACTATGTTGTACTGCACTAGATGTTGGGCTTCAAAGCAAGTTCATTCAATAAATCAATCTGTTACTAAATCCCAATTCTGTCATAGTATGAACGAGAGGAAGCTCAAACGGCCCACACCAAATAGACTTTGATACCATGTTGAATACTCCAAACCAAAAACTTAAATTATCAGGTGGAGAGGCTAACTAGTATATTGTGTAGTCACCTAATCCACTTTCTTCCAATGTGGGACAGTTTCAACGTTCCCTCACTCGCAGGCCACACTACAGTACGAGCCTTGTACAAACACAAAATACCAAACCATACTCTGATTCCATGTTAAACTAGAGAATTCAATGAGGGAAAAGCAAAAATCTGAAAGAACTAGAGGGAGACTTGAGTTAACATGGAAATGAATAGTAGGAAATAACATGACAATGAAATATTAAACTGATTTATAAATTAGATAGGATGGAGTGGAGAAGGAGAATAAGAGTGTCCCAGAAAGTTTTGCTAAAGGATTCATGTAGCCAACCTTGGCGGTGAACCAGTGGTTGTTGCTGAAGTCTTTTTTTCCCATTTATACTGAACAAAATACCAGATGGCACTATTATGTTCACAAATGCTTTAAAAACTTGTAGCATTGTCACTGGTAAAGTGTATACATAGCGTGGGCAATAATAAAAGTTTATCAAAGTTGAATGATCGAATGCAAATGAATCTTTATTACCATTCTCAACTATAATTGAAATGGTAGTTAAACAGTTATGCATGAACATGTTTATCTGCTCATATGTTTAAAATGATCTCGGACTTCACATAAATCTAGTTATATGGTCAGTATTCAGTCGGTTGCACTAGAATGTTGTTGGTTGAGAGTGCTAATATTCAATTCAAGATCCGAGGACATCCAAACACAATGTAACTTTGTCATGCATCCAATCTTCAAAATGCCGTGTCACCTCCTATAAACTAATTTCGCCTTGGTGTAACAAGTAGGAAAAATGTGTAGACAGAAAAGACACGGTGAATACTTCCCTTATGCAATTGTTTTGTTTTATTACGCTGCAAGGAGTAATATATCTTTCTCAAAGTTAAATATTCTGGGCCATGTCCAGAAGTGTCTTTATACTGTAAATTGCAGTCTATAAATTCATTAGTCATTCTTTGCAATTTGCTGGTCACTTTACCTTTCTCATTTCTAGTAGAATGCTTGGAACATTGGTGTATTGTTGTTAAGGAAATCACGCTGAAAATGTAAGTGCGGTGGAGTAGAACCAGTCACTCCCATTCAAGTGAAATCAAAAGCAGAATGCTCTAAACTTTTGCCAACCAGCTAATCTTTTTGTTAGGTTGATTTGCCAACCATCTTTTATTCTTGACTCATATTCTTACATTTTGGTAATCATGTTTCTGTTTCTAATCTGCTGGCTTTATTTAAGCTCCAACAGACATTTGCACTCAATATTGCTTTGACTGTTCAGTAACATTTCATGTATTCCAGAGCAAAGGAAATAAATAATTCCTGTCTTATGATTATTTTTCTACCTCTTTCTGCAAGATTGTATGTGATAAAATACCTATTTGTGTTGATACATGGCTTAAATTTACAGTGCAAAAATGTATGTTTTTTCTTTTTGCTTAGTTATGATTATGCCATACCCTTGCTTTGAGAAGGAGAATGTCTCCTCATTATCAGAGTAGTTATGACCTCAGATATACCATCAAACTTATTTAGGGTTCTTTCCACATTCCTTCTAATATTGTCGTATGAATACGTGTATTTATGTTTCATGCTCTTTCTTCCAGTGCTTCAAGACGGAAGAAGATGGTTGGTGCACAGCTCAGTAAGATGATTTTTATACATGTTTTTGACGATTTAAATTCAGTACAATTGCTCCTATCTATTTTGCAGAGCTAGATCATTGACATTTAGAGTATGTGGGAAAGTCAAGCCAAAACTCAAAACTCCACGAATTCTTCTTCTTCTTTGTTGCAAAAAGTCAAATCTGATACTTATTTTGGGACGGTGGGAGTAGTTGTATCATATGGAGAGACAAGGCGTGCTTGTCATGAAAATTTCTGATCTTACTTTTCAATCTACCCATTGTGTGGTTTATCATTTTAAGATATTCTTTATTTGCTTCTTAAGTTTCACTACAAGGGATTTAGAATTCAGATCTTTAACTCAATTCCTATTTTATAATGTCAAAAACTTGCTCTTAGACCTGGAATGTGATCTGTGTGCCTATTTTTAGAGCAGTCTATTGTTTTTTTTTTATCAGCAATAACTGCAAGTGTGGGGGTTGGAACCAACGACCTCTTACTGATAATGTGAGGTCTCTACCACTTAATTTGGAGCAATTTATTGCTGAAGGCCAGGCCTCCTAGGTATGATTTGTCATGTTCAACTACATGATGGTGAGCAATACGTTTAAGTAATTTTACTAGTGATTTAATTAGGAACTGGTATTGCTTTGTTGTTGTTTATGTAATATTCTTTTGGGTAGGGATGATTGTAGCCGTCTCTTTGCAGAACTATGTCTTCAATGATAGAAAGATATGAGATTGGTAGGTACCCTACTAAGTGATACTGACCAATAAGGTATGTGAAGTTTGATATGTGAAGTTTGAAACATATCAAGGTAATCTATTTGCATTGCAGACTAAATTTATAATGATTACTTGGCTTGAAGTATGGTTGCAGTTGAAGTAGTTTACCAATCTACGTAGTCTTGAATTCTACTTCATCGGGATTTGCTTCATCTATACGCTTTGAGTTATGGTAGGCCGGATTATTAAATCTTCTAATCAATACAATGATTGGGATGTCTCTGGCGAATCCCCCATACTTGTAAGGAGGATTAAAAGACATTATGTTGCATGATCTACTGAAACAGTGGACTACAGAGTCATGGCAAGTTACATAGTTCACTTTAGTCTATTCAGCTCATGTATTTCTAATTGGTCCTTTGTGACGATTTCTGGTGGCTTAACTAGGCTCATCTGACCTTACATTTAGAAATAGTAGAAATTACTTCTACCTAGTATGTAGCTGTTTTAAGGTTCCAGCTCCTAGTTACAGTTGTTCGATTGAGGATATAAAGAATAGTGTTAATTGCTAAAAGTTACCCTTATGTATTGGTCACGTGCAGAAAACTACTCTAAGTTACGGTAACTTACTGGACAAAATTTAGGCCAATTTTTTGACACTTGCCTTATTGTTCAATTCTTAATGCATGTAAATGATCTATGACCAATTCATAAGGCATGTAAATGATATGTGACTAATTCATAAAGGCATGTAAATGATATGTGACCAAAAGATAGTGTATCTTATCGGTCACTTTTAACCTTAATGTAGTTTTCCGCACGTAACCAATGCATAAAGGTAACTTTTGACAATTAATATACAGACAATAATTGCTTGATTGAGTTCCACTGCTGTTCTTAGGGCCAACATGTAAAATATTGCTCAAAGATGAATTTTGTCTGCAAATCCATTATATTTATCGGAGATTAGTCATGTGACAGTCGCGTGACTTCGATTTTGTTTGGAAATGACGGTTTTCCTTTAGATTATACGTGTTTTGTAATGTGTAACCCTTATGTATACACTTTTGCAGGGGTACTTTCGAGTTTTTGCAAAAAAAATAACCCCGTTCGTGGATTTGCAGACGGAAAATAGTTGGAGGATGTCATTTGCAAAGAAAAAAATGTTCACCAATAGTATTTTCAATCATCCTTTTTTTATATTTATGAATCCATCTTTTTTATGGTGTCTTTTTCATTAGGAAGACAGATATGCAGTAAGCTTCAAATGGGTGTTTGGATTTTTGATATCTTCATTCAGCAGGTTCATCTGTGAAGACCAAACTGTGGTTGAACTAATGTTCACAGATCTGAAGGTATAGGTATGATTCCACACTGTTGAAGGATAGAATTAGAGCTTATTGCATTAAATATACAAATACATGTTGAATCAAGATCCTAGACAAGTCAATATATATTTCCCTTCTCTTTTTTTCCTGATCGAATACGGTGCTGTTTATATCATGTTTGGCCAGACGTTAAAACCCAATTCCTCACCAAACGTGCAATATTGACAGGTACAGACGGTGAGAGAAGGAAAGCCCTGTTGCTGAATGCTGCATCTACCTGCATTCCACCAACAACTGATGCTTTTTTCCACATATTTATATCAGTGTAAGAACTGTTTCATTAAATATTCTTTTGTTTCTTGTCTTAATAACAGAAGCCTAACCCATTATGCCATATCTCCAATGGGGAAATCTGGCATATCTGCATTTGACATTGCATTAGATTAACTGGTATAGTCACTAGATTAGGTGAACCTTCACGTGGAAAACTACTTATCGTCGCTATCAAGTCCCATGCTTTCTTGGTTTTGAAGCCACCCAAGCGTGTAACTTGGAATTAATTTGTATTTATGCTCTATCATTGACCAGTCTCGATTTATTTGTCCTGCATGCTCTTGTGCTCAATAGTCAAACGTAACAACCAATGGCATCTATCTATGCCCCGGTAAGATTTAAAGCCGGCCCAGCGTGCATTGAATTCTGTCTTATGCAGCAATAATGTAATCCAAGCTTTTGTTTTTTCCCATGTTTTGGATCAGATAAGGATCGGATCTTCGCCTTTGATTGGGGAGTGGTGACCTGGTAAGTCTCCATGTCCTTTACTTCTCTGTAATGTGAAATATTGTTGGTTTACTGAGGTATATTATAACCCTCTTTCTTTCTCTGGTTGGCTTGACTGAGACAAGAGTTACGTGCTCCTCTGTCTCTGGGAGGCATTTATATATTTATATATTGCTATTGTTGTTAATTTCGACATGTGGGTATGTGAAGTTTTTTGCTGAAAAAGTCACCATAGAGTGAAACTATAACAATATTATCTGATTTTGATGTCACAGATGACATAAACGAGAGAAGGAACCAATCCTGCATGAGTAGGAAGATAGGGTGAAGGTGCAGAACAAAAGAATCTGGAAAGCTTGGATTGGGATTGTGATTGGGAGGTTTGTGATAATCACTACCCGTTTCGGCTATTATGCCAAATAGAGGATATGCTTGTGGAATCTGAGACCCTTCTTTCTTGTTTTGGATTGTTTTTGACTCAAAAACACAAAGTCACTGTACCATTCCATTATTTGACTCTACTGGTTATAATGTTTTTTTGTCCGTTTTGGTTGGTCTGATGGTGAAGAGAGCTCTAAAATCTTTTTGAAGTCACAGGTTCGATCCACAATGGATATAACTAGGTTAGAGTACGATTTTCACAGGTTATGATATTTTCTAGGTTAATTTGTGTTTTTGTTATGCAGGGGAAGCGTCCTCATAAGAGCATCTCCAACGCACTGGGCGATTCAGCCAGGCCAATCCAGACGGATTGGCCCTCCTCCCTCAACACTGAGGGCGATTCAGCCAGGTGAATCCGGACAAAGACCCACGTGTCGCGTCGCAAGTGGCCACAAGGCGGGTGAATTGAGGGCTTGTCGTTATGTGGAGGACATTACATTGGCGTGTTGTGTTGGGTTTACTGTATTGGGAGAGTTACAACATCACCTTGACTAAACCCAGGTTGAGTCTTTTTTAAGGCTCTTTCTCTGTATCTCCTTTTGGCCAACAGTGACAGAGTCTTTGATTCTGGGTTCTACAGCACAACCCTGCCTCTGTTTTTTGCATAGCTTTTTGTAAAGTAGAGCAACATTTGTCAAAAGTCTGTAGATAAGCTCAAAGTCTAGCTTATTATTGAAGTGAAATTGCACAACTTTATTGATTTGACTTCAACAAGTTTGTGCACCTACTCGTTCAAGCTTTCCATTCATGTGGTAGTGGAACCTTTCTCATTCGACAACCACTTCCGCATCGAAACGAAACAAAACAAAACGATGAACAAGACGTTTATAATCTCTATACTCGTTCAAAAGCACCAACAATACCGTCTACTATGTACTCTTCAATCTGATGAAAATTGGTGAAAAAATGATTTTTTTTCTTTGGATTCCGTGATTTTCTCCTAACCGGGTCGAATAAGGGTCGTTCCTTCTTCCACTCAGCAGATTCGATGCGGCCTGCAGATTGACTCCCCACTGTGGATATTTTCACCGATTAGATATTGTAGAGTCGATATCCACTATGAATCGAAGAATCTTGGAGGGACGGAACCAGACATTTTTTTTTCCAGGGGTAGCACACACAAAAAAATCGGGTGTTCCTGTGGTGCTGGTCCCAGGGGCGGAACCACCTCGTACTTCGGGTGTTCCATGGATATTTACGATTCACCACATGAATACCCTGAGTTCTTTAACACATAAATACGTGCACATGAGCTCTAATGTGTAAATGTTCAAGAAACTTATGCCACTAGACCAAACTCTCGTACGTTTATTCTTGTACAATTTAATGAGATATTTGACCAACAGGACGTTACAATCGATGACCATCATTGAACCGAACTGCAATAAACACGACTACAACCAATCGGCCTCTGATCAAACCTCTCGTTCCTTCGTCTCGAACATTATTTAAATATCGTGAATGTTAAATTTAATAGAATTAGACGAGCACACGCATGCGCGTGAGTAAAGTAGTTGGAACTTTGGATTGATGCATGGATTTGTTTGTTAGTGAGCGATTAAGAGAAGATAATTATTTTAGTTTGGTATGTGTTAATTTTCTGTTAAAAGTAAAAGACGCAATCTCAAAGTCTTGTGCCTTTTAATTTAAATATATAATATAATGTGCACGTACTCCTCTTACTTTTTTCTTATTATTTTTATTAATTATTTTTTGTCTTGTTGTGAGTAGTACACGTATGTATGTATGTATGTACACATGTACACACTTTAATCAACTTGTTCAATGGATTTAATTACGACCCTACGTGTTATTTTGTATTTATCATGTGGCTTGGGAAAATTAGAAGCACCGAGTCTTCGATAATCTGAGAATACGAGTTAATTTATCGTTGAAATTGATGATACAAATATTACTTCTATTTATTTTGGTTAACAACGTTGAAAAATTAAACGTTAAAGAGGACAGTTTAATGGTCAAGACTTCTCACACTTGAGAGACTACGTGTCCGTTTTCTGGACGATAACGGTATTATTTATATATATGCACTTGTTGCATTGTGTTTGTATTGGGCCGTTTCTACTCCAACTTGAAGTATGTAATTTTTGTCTCGTGCGTCTAATAATTTGTGTATATATATCTTCACGGAAATATATAATATATGATAATGATTTCTCTACAAAAAGAGCTTAAATACAAATGTGTAGGCTATTTTAAAATTGTTTTGAATGGTTTTTGGATTTGAGTACTTGACCTCAATGAGAGGTTAGCGACATTGTTTGAATAGTTATATATGTGATGAATTTAACGAAAATGACAATAAAATATCTTAAAGTTTTGGATTTGAACAGTGAGATGTTAATGTTTAAAGTAAAACAGATTGGATCCACACGTTTTTTCAACTATAATCCAGTATATAAAATGAAAAAAAAAAATCTTCATATTCTTATTTTTTCTTAAAATTTAAAAATATAAAACAATGAAAATATTAAATATTTGATATTTGAAAAAAAAATAAGGGTGAATATTTTTTTAAAGTGTATAATATTTGATACCCTATTATTAAAAAAATGTGAAAAAAATAAAAATATATAAATTAAATTATTTGGTACTTGAAAATACATAAAAAGAATAGAGATATTTTTGTAAAGATATAATGTTTACTATTTTAGAGGGTCTGAATTTATAATAAATTATGCCTAAAATTTGCTCTGCTAGGGCTTCTATGCCACCTGCAGGGGCGGCGGCTGCTTCTCGGC
>JAYMSV010002801.1:0-10596 GCA_036897745.1 Erodium moschatum
TTAAATTGTGTGTCCCACATTGAAAGTGTATGCACAAATTGACCACTTGATAAGCATATTGATGTCTCCACCCATTAGCTTGAGCTTTTGGGTTGGATTGGGCTTCAACATGTAAAAAGTATTTATCTTGAATAATATGACTCTGGGTTTCAAGTTGTCAGGTAATTCATGTTTTTCATTTTGAATACCACCTTAGTATCTCTAGGAATATGATAACACCTTTCTATATGTTTCAACTTTTGGTGAGGGAGCTTGTGGTGCAGAACGGAATGGGAAGAATTATATTCATCGAAATAAAAATAATCCCAATAAGATCAATCTTGATTACACTCAGGAGTCATGCATGCAACAAGATCACTCTGAGCTGATAGTGCATTCTTTAGTAATGTGATAACACCTTTCTATCTTTCTTCTTTTGTAGTGTCTTGCTTGAGATATGTTATATCTTCAACTCCCCCTTTTCTTGTTGTTAAAGCCCGATCCTACCCAAAAGCTCAAAATAATGGCTGAAGGCCTCAATATGCTTATTACATGGTCATTAATCCACATTCTTGAGACATTGCATGTGTTTCACACTAGAGCTTTGGTGTACACTTAAGACACCTAAGGGAATGTTTTGCACTGCATGACTGCATCACCGACCTAACTAGTTCAAATACCATGCTAAAGTCAATCTAACACTTAACTAATGGGTTGATGCCTCTATCTGCTTATCAAGTGGTCATTTAATCTACATTCTTTCCATGTGGGACATTTCAAAACTTATCTTATAACTAGTGCTTGAAATGTACCGGGGTTAGAAATGTGTCAATCATGCAAAACAAGTCTTACATGCTTACGAAAACACATAGATAAGTGTATCGTGCACGTATAGAGGGGATGTAGCCATTAAGGAATTGACACCAACTTATAACCCAACTAATCCCCATTCGTTCTCCACACCTCGGACTACACCATGTTCTTATGCTTCTATTGGCCAAAAGTCGAAAGCCTATTGCTGGAAGTCGTTGCACGTGCCATGTCCTCTTGATAATACCCATATCTTATCTATGATGAGAATACGACTAACTTGTTGCCACACATAGCACACTAACCAATAGTGAGAGTTTAGGTGTCATGTGAATGCAAGACTTGTATTGCATGAGTTTCACATGTTTAAACCATGAAAATTGCAGCTACTCCATATGAAATGGTAAAGTAGGCGTTGGATAAGGCTAACACAAGCAAGAACACAGAGATATAAGAGACTAATTTAATGCTTCATCTCCTAGTTCATGAAAAATGTTTTTTCTTCTTAATGATTTGGCAAACTTTTCACTCTACTCTAGTGTTAAGAGTAGATACATATATAAGCTATATTCAAATTAAGCCCTACTACTAGAAAGCCAATCCGGGCCATTAGATCAAGTTAAATACCCTACTACTAGTCTCTGTCTTCTAGTATTTGCTCTCTGCTTCCTGTTAAATTTTGATATTGGGCTACATATAAAAGCTTCAGCAACCATCCCAAAAGGTCAACTTTTTTTTTTATTGGGGTTCGGCTTTTGCCTTTATATGTAGATATGTTTTCATATCTATGATCGATCGAACCTTCAATCTGCAACATTTCAAAAGAAGAATTCTCTTATGGGTGCATTATTATTGTCCATTGTTCAGTATTTCCTCAATATACTACAATGCTCGATTTTTGGGGGATATGTCTTCTGAATCATCTAGCAGTATATGTAGGCTGTACAACGGACAATATTGTTAAAATTTTATTTGGCATATTTCTGTTTCAGAAATTGAAGGTTTTATATTACATGCTGAATCTTGTGAATACAACTTCATTAGACCTATCAGTTTGCGGAAGGAAAATTCAAAATATCGAGTACTCCACAGAACACAAGTGATGATTGCATGCTTAGATAGTTAAACATTTTGTATCCATTCTCTTCTAAGTGTGAGTTTTCGTCCGGCAGAACATTAAGCAAATTTCATTTCACCAATACATCTTGAGAAATTGCATTTCTTAGTTGACCTCATCTGCATAAGATGAATCCAGCGTTGCTTTCCCCTTTTTCCTCAGTTCTTAGCTTCTCATCCAAGGACCTTTCGATCGTTGGACTTTCAGCTTATGACTTATGAAGTGGTTTCATAATCTATGCATTGTATTTTCTAGATGATGATATCTTGTTAATATGTTGAGTGACCTTGACTTCAAGGAACAAGATTATGAGATTCTACAGTTTTCTATTTATCCAATCATATTATCTTTTTCTCGATATTAGTTGGCTAACTTAATTTGATACTGTGTTCTCAAGTTCACAGTATCAAATTATGTGAAATTGTGATGTAAATGGTGCATTTTAGTACACATGTAACTACTTGCAATGGTGTCTTCATTGAATCATGTCAGGATCATATCAGCTTGTTTAAACTGTTCAGGACCCTATTGGAGAGTTAGAATCGGGTGAAGAGACACACTTCCCTGCTCTACATGTTGGTGAAAAGTCATCTGCTGTTGTAAGTTCTCTGTCTATCTTGTAACAGCAGATATCAGAACTCTTGTTTATGGGTAGTTCAGCCATGTATGCTTTGTGACCAATTATCTTCTTTATGACTCTAGTTAATGTAAGTTTCAGGCCCATAACTGTACTCTTCTTCATTTCTTTGGATAATGAGGTAACTGGAATGATGTGTCATCAACCCTTTACTGATTTTCCCCAGTTAAAAATATATTTTCCTAATGTTTTGTCCTGACAGTAAAATTCAATCCCTGGCCACTTATGTCTTCTAGCCTAAAAAAAGTATACTTAAATGATTTGGGCATGAGATTAAGTAAAACATATAATTGCATCATCAAATTTAAATTTCTTGACGAGTAATGACCGCCAAGGTTGCTTGTTAAACAAATAGCTTCCTCAATAAATTCCGCCATATATGAAAAGATTTTCAAATTTGTTTTATGTCAAATATTATATTCGACAAAATATTGCATAGTGACACTTATATATCATCCTTGATATTGCAATATGAAGTTGTGAAGCAACTGAACTTGATAATGCGTTTCATTCTGTACATGGCTGTTTGAAGCAGAATGATTGTTGCTTAAAGCCTGCCGTGTCAAGATCATATTTTGTGATATGGCTTTGCGATAATTGTAAAAAAGTTTCCTTTTTAATATAGTTTTGGCACAATTTTCTCATAATTAATGATTGCAGCAGTCCATTTGATTTCGCTAAATGATTTATTGTACAAGACCACATGAATATGCTACTTAAGTCTACAAGGATTAGGGTTACAACATAAATCGGGCCTAAACCCTAGAGCCCATAGGCTAAATTATCTACACTGACATAGAGTTTGTAGATTGACTTACACTGGCATCTAGCTTAACTAGCTGTTCTATTATCTATTTGTTCTTTCTGTTATAGAGGTTTGGGCCTTGCATTTATTTCAATTTGGTGGTTTCCATCTCAAATATCGAAAACTTAGAAGCTTTTCTTTGTGATATTCCCATTAGAAGCTATCTTGTATTTGCAGTCTTTCTGGATGGACAATCGAACTTCCACACAGAGCAAAGAGTTTGTTCCTTTGGATAGTAAATCAGTTCCTCTTTACGATCGTGGATATGCTTTGGGTTTGACTGCCACAGATGGTGTGAATAATTTGGAAGGGTACATATTCTTTCTTTTCTATTATAGCTGATCTGTTTCTCATCTGGTCTCCTGGATTATTTTCCATTTTGGCTTTAGAATTGGCATTTTGTTGCTGGTGGAATTTCAATCACTCAAATTTTCATATGATTGTGCTTTATCCAGATATTTTTGTTTCATCGCACAGGATATAGCATGTCATTAGTATTGTTTACCTTGTTATGTGATCTTGCTTTAATCATTAGAATTAAATAAGTAATCCATTCTTACTGTATTTTGAGATTATATTTGTAGGGAAATGCTAAAAAATATTATCGCTCCTACTTTTGCACAAATCATTACTGGTTGAAATGCTATAATTTCATTATTAGACATTACGAACTTATAATAATATTTTAAGTATTTGATTTGTTGCTATCTTTTCATTTCCGTTTAAATGATTTAGTTGTACTGGTTATCGAAGCGAACGAAGGCAACTTTCTCAGCGTCCTGTGCCAAACCTGAAGTAATATATTTGATTTAGTTAAGGGGATCAGCAAGAGCATGCCAAGGACGATGACATTTTTTTTGTATCAGTATATTTTAATTTGCATCAACTTTGCGCTTTTTGTCGTTTTTCACCCCTTAAGTAAAAGTGTGCCAAATCACCCCTAAACAATTTTTAGGATACAACGTCTGTTAAACTTGATGGAAAATGCACTGTTTGATAATGTGTGGCTTAGGTGACCTCTAATTTTTTTAAATGACAAACGCTGCGCCAAAATCCGGAGCAGGGAAGATCCCCGTACATGGCCTCAAACAGTGCATTTCCCGTAAATTTCAACAGAAGTTGCATCCTAAGAATTGTTTTGGGGCGAACTGAAACTTTCTGTTTTAGAATATTGAATTAAAAAAAGGAGCAAAGTTAATGTTGGTGACCTGCAAGTTCCCTTCAATTGTTGAAGGGAAATAATGATTCTTGAGATCACTTATTACTCGTCCACTTATTAGTATGCTACATTAAAATGCCAGAAAGATCACTTTATCTGTATGTATTGTTTCTTTTGTTTGTGTGCCCGTCACATATCATTTTGTTGCCTTGCAGAGGTTTGATAGTAGCTGATGCGAGCCGCTGTTTTAACTGTGGTTCCTATAGTCATGCCTTGAAGGACTGTCCAAGACCTCGAGATAATATTGCTGTCAGTAACGCTCGTAAACAACACAACTCAAAACGAAATCAGAATCCTGGTTCTCGCAATCCAACTCGATATTACCAAAATTCTCCAGGCGGGAAGTATGATGGTTTAAAGCCTGGGACTCTCGACCCTGAAACGAGGAAACTATTGGGACTCGGGGTAATGCAGCTTTCATATTACATGAAAATTGCTTTTTTCTCTCACGGTGTTTGCATGTAACCATGTAAATAAGCAAGAATGGTTATATCTATTTGTTCAAAAGAAAAATTGCCAACTGTAGGCATGATTAGTAACAACAATAAGTTCCACTCATTAGTAAAAGATAAACAAAATCCATATATTTATAAATAATATGGGCCCCAAGAACAACAAAGGACAAAGTAGAATTTGTGCTGAATCACTTCATATTTTAGGGTCCTATCAACATCGTATTTTTTGTATTTTTCTCATTACAGAAATAAAATTATTTGGTGTAGCAGCTCAATCCCAATCCTGAGTAACCTGATATTGTTGGAATTAGAATAAAGCCATATTTCTGGAGAGATCCTTTGATTCTTCAAGGCTGTTAGGTTGTTGTACCTTCCTTGCTTAGTTTATGGCATAGAGTCTACACAAATGAAGCTTATGATTGGAGTGTTTCTCTCTTCTGATCTAATCAATATTTTATCTGGTTGTGCAGGAACTTGATCCACCCCCTTGGCTTAACAGAATGCGAGAAATAGGATACCCTCCAGGATATCTAGGTAACTGAATCTGTCTTGCACCTCTTACACCTAACTGGGTTGTTTCTATAGCTTGTTAGGGTGATATGCTCATATTGGTAAGAATATTCGGTCCAAGTTAGGTGTGGTTGATTTTATCGTCATTCTTCCCATATGTCTCTTCAGGGGAGATGCCATGCCTTAAGGGGTAAAATATTATGTTTGATGTTAGTCAAATTGGTTCTGTTGGTTAACATGCTATAGAAATCATTACTATTTCAAATTAGTAATAAAATTTACATAGATTCAAAATTATAAAACTATTAGTTCAAAAGGTGTCATGATTTTGTTATGAAGGAATTTGTAAATGAAATATATAATTGATATAGGTTTTGTTTTATACAAATGCAGAAATCAAAGACATGTAAAAATTAGTTCTTCTCATGTACATTTTGTTTTTGATTTTGGAAGGTCGGAAGACTTCAAGATTTCAAATCTTGGTAATTGGTTTGAATACTCATGTAGTTTCATGGCCAAAAGCCAAGTGTTCACGTGTAGTCTGAATCAAATGATCATTGTTGAAAAACACTTGTATGCTGTAAGAGATGAAAAGTGTGAATATATTGGTTCATATAATTTTTTGAAATAAGTAAATGTGTGAATATCTGTATGTACTCTTCAGTTCAGTGATTCTCTACTCATGGAATGTTTTTAGACCCAGACAACGAGAGTCAACCATCAGGCATTACTATATACGGTGATGAGGAGGTTAAGGACGAACGAGAGGAAGGGGAAATTACTGAAGCAGAACAACAGTCTGAACCGGAGAAGAAGATGACAGTTGAATTTCCTGGAATAAATGCACCCATACCACCAAATGCTAATGAAAGACTTTGGGCTTCAACTTCTGATCAGTTTAGGAGTCAACCAGTTCGGAGATCAAACTATTATTCAGAACCATCTAGCAGAGGCTACTTGTCCAGCTCTAGCTACCCTCCGAGGTATGAATCACCTGTTCATTGTTACAGTTCAAGAGGCATAACTACTCACGGGAGGTCCTCTGAAAGGAGGAGTCCAAGCAGGCATGATCATGGGTCAGCTAGATTTGATGACAGCCAGCGTGATTCTGAGCATGATCCCAATTCTTCATATCATAACAGGCACAGTCATGATGTGCATCGAAGCAACAGCAGCCGTTGGAGGTAATAAATGGAAATGGCTGGTTGTAAAAGTAACTTGTATAAATTCCTTTCTTCTGTTCTCCAACAGATCATTATGTACGAAGAAGCAGATGGATCAAGTGATTTTGTTCCCCTGACGAACATTTTGCGGTTGTTGAACATGCTTTAGAAGACTGTAACATATGAAATCTAGGGCACCAGATGAAGGAAACTATATCGGCTATATGTTGACCATTTCTTTTAGCACTTGCGAATATAATCTTCCTTCCACAAGGAAACTTTCATCTGCCACATCTTGTCAACACCATGTCATCAAGACCGAATGACTGCTTATGGTATAGAGGAAATTTTGATTCCGTCCTTGAATATACACGTTCTAAATTCCACAGGACTGAAAAAACACCTACAACCAAACCTTTTGGCACTGATTGTTCAAATTCTCATGCGTCTTAAACTTTGACTTTTTCCCAATTGATTACAATTTTTTTCCTGCTCTCTCATTTTGAACGGTCTTATCTTTACTAATCGGTCTGTTGAATGTCATGGAATCGTTCCATATGAGGCAGTGTTAATTCATAATGTACAAGGACAGGTGTAAATCTAAGGGCCACTCCATGCAGTCTGAGCGACAGTAATACGAAATACTGGTAAGGAAGCATAAACGTGGAGAGTAGGAAGTCCTTTGGTGAAGATATTCATGTATCGATGCGCAACGGGAACATGTAGAACGCGCCAAGCAAACCCGTTCGCGCATAAAGTGAATATGAACTTTACATGCTTTCGACAGAGATGTGGTCGAAGAATACAAGGGAAACACGATAGATGGGAACGAGAAGCTCCAAAAGGAGATTTGCGGAGTCACTTGACCTCAGCCACGAGACCCGATATTCGTCCTAAGCACAAGACCTAGAGACCATGGATTGGCACTTAGAGGACCAGATTATTGCCAAGAAAGACGTAGTATCCAGAGGTGGAACGAAGAGAGTCCAAACATCCAACCCAATATATTTCTTAGTAGGTAGTAAATGTGAGAAACTCAATAAAACTATAATGAAGACCAAACTGACTAGTCCCTTTGACATATGCGAGACTTGTATAAGTGGATGGATCCATCGAATCAATGATGAGTCTATCGGATGGAGGACCGAGTCCCAAGTTTTGTTGTTGATAAGAGTCAAATATTGATTTTCATTGCGAAGTGCAGTATGTGGTGATTTGAGAATGGGAGGGATATATTGGGAATTGGTGGTATGGCGTTAAAAGAAATGTTTGAGTGGGACGATAGGGAAAGCTGGAGGAGGAAGAGGTAGAAGGAAATGGTGTAAAAGGTAGTAAAAGATAGTTGGGGAAGTTTAGGAGGTGATAACAATAATAGTGATATTGGTTTTGGGTATGAAGATGTGATTATGTTATCGTATAAAATGATAGGATGAGGATTAGTGTCCTTTTGTAGAAAAGGTTGTAGGTTTGAGATCCAGGTTGCTGGTGGAATGGGCTTGGCCAGAGGATCGAGGCAGTGAGGACGATGAAGCCAGGGATGTGACATGTTTATTGAATTGGCATCTGGATTCCATGGTAGGCTCCAACCTGATTGAGTAGGGTAAGAGCATGACGGGAACTCCATTGTACAAGCCATGATACCGATGGTCATGAGTGGAAAGAGGATTTTATTAGGAGGTTGGGATCTCCTATTGATATCTCGGTTGTTTCCAGGTCAGTTGGCCCGATAGGGCCCATTAAAGTCGTAAGGCCTCTTTCCTAAATCAATGTTAAGAAATTTGGTTGGCGTAAAGGGAGCGGTGAAGGCGGTTAGTGAAGGCGTTTGCTCAAGTTCAAGCCTATTATGAGCGGAGTGAAAATAAGTAAAGACTGATTGATATAGAAACCTACTATGTGGAACTCAGGAGGAGACTACAAGCCCTCTATGAGACAATTGACTGGTCATTCACTATGCTACCAACATGTTGGAGTTGGTCATTCACAATTTCGGTTTTAAAACTGTTTCATTATAAGTTCCGGTTCACGTCTCGAGTCCGGTCAAAACCGGATTTGGGGCGTGACATATGGCCAGCCTTGACATGAACTCAGGAGCCAGTCGTGGGACCTCCTTCATCAATTAGGAGCCATGGGTAGAGATCGATGGATATTTATTGGAGATTTAAACAAGATCCTTCATCAACAAGAATTATGGGGTGGTCAGTCGTACCAGTGGAATTGTTGGAGGACTTCCAAAATATGGTTGACGATTTGGATATGCGGGATATCCCGCTATTGGGGCACCCCTTTCCAGTGGTTCAGAGGACGAAATCACTTATGTCGGATCGAAACTAGACTGGATAGAGCTTTGAAGTCTCGAGCTTTCTATTATTCTTTAACGTATATTGAGTTGCAGAACACGGGTACGAAGACATCGGATCATTGGTCGATCCTTCTTATCTTGGCTCCCGGCTTGCAGCATCAGGGCGAAGGAAATTTCGCTTTGAGTCGGGCAGGGTGCAGGATTCGGAGTGTGGTCATCTCGTTCAAGCGAAGTGTGACACAAAACCTTATGTACCCATTACGGATGCAATTCGTAACATTGGTATTACTCTGGATCATTGGGGTCAGACGAGATTCTGGAAGCCGTTGAACCACATTAAGTGGTGCCAGCAAAGGACTGCAAAACTGAATGGTCGGACCGTGCTCAGGGTGCAGGAATCTTTCTAGAAGCAGATATCCAAATATTACTAGCTAACAGAAAAGGGACCGGAATACTAAAAGTTTCCATGCAAAAGCGTCGTTTAGCCACAAGGTCAATGTGATATGCTCTCCGCATGATGGTACAAGCCAACTTGTCACATTAGGGAACAATGATGAGCTCGTTATTAACGGCTTCTCCGGCCTGTTTACTGTTAGCCTCTTAGATATGCTAATAGAAGGGGGCCGGAATACTAAATTTGTCCATGCAACAACGTCATTTCGCCGCAAGGTCAATGTAACATGGTCTATGCTTGATGGTACAAGTCAACTTGTTACATGGGGAACGGGGATGAGAGAGCTCTCATTAACTACTTATCTTCCTTATTTACTACTAGTCTCTCGGATCTACTACAGTTCCCCCATACATTCACATACGGTGGGATTTTGGGTCCTCAAAATATTGGCCTTCTATGGGTGGTGCCGGCTGAGAAGTGAAGAAGGCTATTTTCCATATGGGTCTGGATAAAGTCCCAGGTCCAGATGGTCTCAACTCCCGGTTTTACCAACATTACTAGCTTGTGGTGCAAGAAGAAGTCATCTGGTTCGTCTAACAAGCGATCCATGAGGGTACGTTTGACTCATCCATCGATACTACGAATGTGGTTCTCATCCTGAAGAAGGCCAATTCAGTACTGATCACTAATCTTCTCCAATTGCCCTATGTAACGTCGTCTTCATGAATCTATCCAAGGTGTTAGCCAACAAGCTAAAACCCTTCATCCAGGATATTATCGCCCTCACCCAAGGGCTTTTGTCCCAGGCCCTAGCATCTAGTACAACGTTCGTATTTATTTTGAGATCATCCATTTTCTTCATCGCAAGAGGCTAGGGCAATTGGGTACATGGCTCTCAAGTTGAACATGAGTAAGGCCTACGATAAGGTTAAATGCTCATTATGCAACGTAAGGGCTTTTCAGATGAAATGAGAGAATTATTGGCAGCTTGCATGGGATCAATTACCTATTCAATTAGCTTGGGTGACAAAGAAACTCCGGTTTTCTCCCTCCCGGGACATCCGACAAGAGGATCCCCTATTTTCGTTACTCGTACCTCTTATTGTTATGTATGGAAGGCTTTTCACGACTTCTAAGTGTGGCGCTGGGAGAGGGTCGCCTCCCTGGTATCGTAGGGGCTCCGGGCGCCACCCCCCCCTCCCACTTTT
>JAYMSV010002802.1:0-10596 GCA_036897745.1 Erodium moschatum
TAAATTCAAGGAGTTTAAAGCTCTAGCTGAAAATCAGAAAGAAAAGAAGATTAAAATTCTTCGTAGTGATAGGGGTGGTGAATGTTTCCCTACATTCTTTGACAAATATTGTGAACACAATGGTCTGATTCATCAAAGGACAGCCCCTTATAGCCCCCAAATGAATGGAGTGGCTGAAAGAAAGAATAGGACATAAAAAATGAAGAAATGTGACTCTCATAAACAGACACTTCCATCAGCTATATATATCACTCATTTTGTTCAGAAGTTTTCATCTCACCTTTGTACATATAAAGGTTTATAATATAGTATAGCAGTATTGTATCCCGAAGGATATGCCCATTATAGTGGGGGCATAAATTCTTTACGGAAAGTTAATAGCAACGCCTTACTGCAACTCCATCCTTGTTCGTGTTCTAACACATTCGAGGTTGAAGCAGAACGGTTGGAGATAACGACACCCTTGAAATCACCGAAGACATTTTAAAGGAGTTAAATCACTCAAAAATATTAATTGGAGGATAATTTGTAACAATGTTCCACGTGTAAAGGAAATCTGAAAAATTAAATCGGTACCAAATGCTCTCACCCGCACTGAATTTTTCCCGTGTCAGATTGTCTCAATTCTCAGGTTTGAAAGTCAACAGTAGGCGATTACCAAACATCCGCGCATTTTAGCATCGTCCTGATCTTGACCACGCAGCGCGCACTGTGCATCTTCTCCCTCATTCAATTCAATAACCAGCTTTCATTTCCGAGCAGTCACATTTTCACTTGCTCAGTTTTCTGTAGCGGTCGCAGATCATGAAACGGTCAATTCATGGCCTCCAAATCGCATAACAGAAGACCCAACAAGCGATCGAGCCTCAAGCAGCCCAGCACCTCCATGGCTCATCCTCGTTCATACAACCGCGTCGGAGTCTATACAATCGTTTTGGGTCTCTTCGTCTTCTGCGTTTTTGCTCTTCTGTGCGTTTCGTCCTACACATGGTACAGCGTTAAATCAGACGGCCGGTCAGTTCAGATTTATTCGATTAATGTAGTTCGTGAGTTCCCTCACGATCCCAATGCCTTCACTCAGGTAATCTTCCACTGGGATTATGCAATTTTGCCTTTTGATTTTGTTTTTAATTATGCAATTTTATTGATTACTGGGTTTAAGCTAAACTTGCTTGTAATGCTAAGCTTTAATCCATGTTGTGTAAGCATAAGATTGTTGATTCAGTTTATATCATGTCATAATGTTTTGTTATCGACCAGGTATTGATTTCAGTTGATATAATCAAGGGCCAAGTACATATGCCAAAGCCTTCCTTTTTATTACTAAATCCTAACCCAAGCAAACATCCTAACCCAAGCAAACGTAAATTGTCATGTAGTAACCTTGATCGCAACTTTGGCATTTTCCGTCCAAAAGTTTAACGGCCGTTTAGTGAGTAACGGGAAAAATTGAGAATAAACGAAAAGTTGAAGTTTCCATTTTAGGATTTGGCAGTTGACTTTAGTACAGTGCGCGGACATGGAGTTACCCCTATAATCAATGGTGGAATGACACGAGAGCCTTAAATTTCAAGCCTGAACTAAACCTTGTGATGTTATTTAAAAACTTCTTTGCATGTTTTGCTATATTTATCTAATTAATTGATGGAGGTTTGAGGATAAAAAAATATTACAGTTTGACAAGTAAGAAATTTAACTACAACCAAGATCCTTAAGTTGATTCCTACAGTTACTGATGGCATAATTTGCATGGAAATTTTCATTCGTATAATATTTGAGACACTTTCAAGTTGCATACATGACTTATTCTGTCTATGTATGCATGCTAATTTGTAGGGGCTTCTCTATGGTGGAAATGACACCTTGTTCGAGTCAACTGGTCTGAATGGAAAGGTGAGTCTATTCTTTTTGAACTGATTTCATAAATGCACTTTTTTTTTCTTGAATACATTTGTAAGTTGAAGTTGTACGTGGGTTATTCTTTTGGAACTTTGTATTTACTCATTCCAAATTTTACCTATTTTTACCAAGTTATTGGTTCGACTTAATTTAGTTCTGTTACCTGTTCTGTATTTGATCATTCGCTTCCAGTTTGTATTATACCATGTAGAAGGATGTTATTATTTTGGCTGATGACTGTTAAATTTGGCTTTGGCATATGTACTTGTGATTTCAGTCATCAGTTCGGAAAGTAGCTCTTCAGACTGGGAAGGTATGGATCTTAATATCTACATTCTTGCATGGAATGTTTCACCGTTTGGATTCTTATTTTTGTTATGTTTTACATTACAAGACCACTATATTATCACAATTCACAATTGAAATACAAAATATATGATTTTGATTTATTGGTGGAGTCCGTTCTTAGAAGGCACCTAAAAGTAGCTTATAGAGAGTGTGCCAAGCCATGTCAGCTGTAAGATTCCAAAGTGTTTTTTTCTCAGAACTGAGGATTTTGTTTCAGATATTATTTTTTGCTATTACTTAGAAAGGGGAATTAATGAATTACTAAGTAAGAATCCAAGAGATAGAATAAAGGGCTAGATATTGAGGATTCTAGTGACACCAGTGTTGGCCTAGTGGTCAAGTAGAGCACTCACCTCTTATGAAGTATAGTGCTCGAGTATTGGGTTTGGCATTTGCCTAGGAGCAGATGGGGGTTAGGGGAAGGGCAAACGATGATATTTAACATATATATAATATAATACACGACAAAATTGGTTAGATCATCACAAGCATGTATCTCTAATTTATACATGTATCTATACTTCATCCTCTATTATGAAAGTAGTTTTAGGCTTTTAGGATAGTTTGGTACATTAGCTGACAGATACATGAACCGAGGCTCAGGGAACTAAAAAAAAAGGTGCTGCCTAATGTCTTGATGAAGTCTATGGTTTTAGTAGACCCGTCTTAGTTTGCCTGTGGTCAATAAGAAATGTTACCCTGATATATTAATTAGTTCATTCATATTTGCTTGTGCATGATTTCATTAGCCGTACTTTTTATTAAAAGAAATTTGATTTTTGTTCACTTTTTATGGATAGGCTGAAGCTCTTCATAAGATGGACTACTCTGATTTTGGGGAAGGTCTAACTCTTTTTGGTGAAAGGTCTGAGGAAGATATATAGTCAGTATGGTTTACCTGTTCTGCAATTTATTTTTCTAGCTGGAATATTTCAAAGCAACTTTTGTCTAAAATCATTGGTCGTCTGCAAGAATATCCCACATTAGAAACTTGTGGCGTAAACACAATATAATGAATGCACAAGTTTTCATGTTAAGTGTTAGTCATGATGATATGTTAAAAATGTAGTTTAATTGCTGGTTTGGTTTATCATTTGGTATTCAAATTGAGTGATATGGAACTACATGTCTCTTCACTTTTAAGGTGATATAAGAGTATAGATTTTTGTTCTCATTGTTTTCCAACATTAAGCTATGAACATCCTTACTTCCTTGAAGCTTCATTAGTTCAAAATCTGCAATTCAGTGACATCCAATGGGAAGCTCTAATCTAGTAGTTCTCATGTTATTTTGTAGGCTGATCCAAGTAACTTGGTTGAAGAAAACTGGTTTCATTTATGACCGAAATGATCTAAGCAAAGTTTGTGCACCACACTTTCTTCATTATGTTTCTCCTGCCATTTCTCTTCTTTACCCCCCAAAATGTGTATATTTCCTTGAATGCCTCAATACTATAGGTCACTAAATAATAGCTTTCACACTTTTACTTATCAGGTTGAGAAGTTTACTCATCAGATGGATGATGGTTGGGGACTAGCAACTGATGGGAATGTCTTGTTTGGAAGTGATGGGTCTTCAACACTGTACCAGATTGATCCTGAAAATTATAAAAGTTAGTAATATTTCATATCTCTCTTGTCCCTTCTATCTTGTGAACTCTTCCATTCTGAATACATGTATAGCCGCTTAATCTAATTCAAGCTTGACCTTGTAATCCCAAGCTCATATGATAAAGTTGTAATTCCCTTTTAATTTACTAGCTCCCCTTCTTGACTCGGTTTCTTGAATACAGTTATTAAAAAGCAAATTGTCAAGTACAATGGTCATGAGGTGCACAACCTGAACGAACTGGAGTTCATAAATGGTGAAGTGTGGGCGAATGTTTGGATGGTAAGTCTTTTGCAGTGTGTGGAACAATTGTTAAAGCAATTATTGCAGAAAAAATATTTTATGTTTCCTTGGATTAGATTCTGAAATTAATATATTCTCTCTGTATAGACTGACTGCATTGCTAGAATCTCGCATAAAGACGGTCTTGTACTTGGATGGGTTCTACTTCAAAATCTAAGGTTTGTCTTCAACTGCTGTATTCTTAATTTAATGATTCAATCAACTTGGTTTCTTCTCTGTGATTTTGAGTTTGAGTTGTCCCCTCTCATTCTTAATCACTTCTCTACTGTTTATTGATTGCAGGGAAGGACTGTTAGCTAATGGGAATAAGGTAAGCATTTGAACAAAGAATAACTGAGTCTCTACTAATTGTGAAGACTAGGAGAAGCAATAATTATCTCACACCAATTTTCTATCAATTATCTTTTGCCATCATTTGATTCTGTGAATATAGGTGTTCTAGCTTTTCTAATCAAGATTCTTATTACTTTCAAGGGTATTGATGTTTTAAACGGCATAGCTTGGGATAGTGACCAAAAACGTATTTTCGGTAAGTTCCAAAATTTGGTGCGCCATATCCATAACTGTTTCTCTGATATTCTGTCTGCCTATTTTTACATGAATATGGTGAACTTTGATACCTGTGAAGTTTACTACTGACTTGAATAACCAAGTGTCTTGAGCATGTATATTCACTAGGACACATGAATTGCCAGAGAATCTGAAGTTTCATACATAATGTACCTGCTTCTTGTTTCATTACTCTGCTTTATAAGAGCATCTCCAATGGTAATAGCTTGGGGTGGGCTATTTGGGTGTCAAAAAACATATTTCACATGAGAGAAAGTGGAAAAGATGAGTGAACAGGAATTGTCAAACAATGGAATAGCCTAGGGTTGGTGAATAGAGATTTTATTATTATTTTAATCCCAACTTGATTTTAGCTTACAAATTGACACATTCAACTATAATAAATAATTGGATTAATTGTCAAAAACTACTAGTAAAGTTATGTCCACAAACGGAAGCATGCATCACGTTTTGTCCACGCTTGTGGGTGCACTGAAGTTTTGTCCATAACATAGCAATTGTATAGTTACTGTGCATTTTTGAGAGGGAGAGAAGTCGGGCTTACCGAGGGCATCATGAACTTGACGAGCGTAATTGTCAAGCTCCACCAAGCTCCACATGATACGAATAAACAGGTCTTTCGTCATTTGGAATCGTCGGCGAAATTGTTTCTCGATGTATATCGCCAGGGTTGAGAAGTAGTCGGCAATGAGGCGTACATCTCTTTCATCAAAACCTTTGTCTATATGTGTTCGGCCGTTGTGTTGTGCTCGCGAGACGAACCTTCCCCTCAAACAACTCTCTCAAAGGAGAGTAAATATTTTGAGTGGTGTTGTGAATAGTGTGAGGTTGAAGAGTGAATAGTAAATGTTTCATAGACGTTTTTGGGCAGGAAAATGCATTTTTCTATCAACTAGCCGATATATTTTTTTTCAAATTTTGGGACACATGGCAGAGGCACAGAGCCCCATTGGTCGAGCCAACTAATAGTTGGGGCTATTCGTCCAGGCGGTTGTGCCCTCGTCCACACGAGTCCCGCGGGTAGGTAGGTTCGCACACAGAAATTGGATATGCCCAGGTGAATCACTGAAAATTGGCTATTCGCCCAGCGGGATTAGCCCGTTTTGGAGATGCTTGAAGTTATAGTATGTTAGTATCTGTTGCTTTCATTATTATGAATCCTTCTAAAACCATGGGACTCTGGTTGATTTTTCTGTTTCTTTGCTCTCCTAAAAATATAGTAAGTGTTAATCTTCATCGTCCTGCTGAACTTTCTATGGGGATTGTGACTTTGAAAGCCATATTTTGTTTTCAGTGACTGGAAAACTGTGGCCAAAGCTTTATGAGATCGAAGTGCAGCCAGCGAGGAAGCAATTCAACAATGGAGTCATAGAGCAGCTTTGTTTAAGAGAGCGTTACCATTTTTGAGAGGCCATAAACAGTTATACTACCTATACCAGTGAAAGTTTTGACAGTCTTGGCTGGGAGAGGCTTCACGAGACAAATCACAACACATATAATTGGTTTTCCAGTCAAGTTATGATATGCAAAACTCTGCAGAAGCAATACAGGAAGACTTATCCGGCATCGTCAAGTGAGCTCTTTGAGTACAAACAAGCAATTGGGTTATTTCTTATAGTACTATAACATGAACAACACAGGAAAAGAAAATTTGTTGCATTCTACTCTGTAATTCCATAGCCATGCCATTTTATGCTATCTTGAGATTCTTGAGCATGTGTAAGTTTCACTCAGATTCGTTCATTGATCGAAATCAAAATATGATATTTTGAATTGTTTGATCTATCTGTCTTCAAAGACCCTAGAGGCATTTTTGTTTTAGTTTTTGCATTAGGCTCTCGTTGAATGAGACAATTCTGGCAGATGGTGATTTTGTCGACGCTCTCTTTAGTTTCTTGACACTGCCTTTAGGAACTATTGATAAGCTCATCGGGAGGACACGGTCAGAATCAGCAGCAACTGTAGGATGCTTCGGTGGTCTATTTCAGAGTGCGACGAGTCTTTGCAATGAATATTTCTGTGCTGAGGAATTTAAAGACATGCTTTTGCACCCTTATAGTTATGCAGATATGGGTCTGTTGTTCGTGGACATTTATAGGTCATCTCGACAACCTTGGCAACAATGACTCGAGTATGATCGAGGAAAGGACTATGAAACTTGGTCTGAATGCGGTAATTTCAACTCCATCCAAACAAGAACTAAATGATTTTACTTCTCGGCTTTTAATTACTTTCTCTTGGTACATATTGAGCGTTAATAGAGTCATGATCGGACCAAAAGGATCGAGGTGGTTCCACTATTTGCTTCCAACAAAAAGAGCTTCTATTATAACGGCTACTTAGGACGATGATTGATGCTTTGGTCGTACAAGGAAATAAGGCACGTGTCCTTAGAGCATGTGCAGTAGTAAACGCCGATCATAAAGCTGATACTTTTGCAGTCCAAGACGATTTTGAGTAAATTCATGATGTCAAACCAATTTTTGCGCTTCAGTCGACACAAACCATTGGCGTTATCCTTAACACCACAAGAAGAGAGAAGATGTGATGAATCTATTTATGGAAATGATCGACTGAAAACGCCATCAAAACATCACTGATTGTTCCTGCTCTTAGTGTCTAACAGTTGACTAGGAATTGACTGACTTCTGAATCAAAAGGTTGATTTTATTCACCTTAACAAGTGACATAGAAACTATTCTCTAAGGCATACAATATCAGACTCAAAGGGCAGTTTTGGCAGGAATAGAACAAGTCTTCAACACAACCTCATCAATGGCAAGCTTATCCTCCGGAAAAGCACAGTCCACACTCTTACCACTCTTAGGCTCCGGCAACAGACCACACGCTTTAGGAGTCACATTGCTAGTCACTCCACTGATATCAGTACAATTCCACTGCAGCTCCTTGGGCTTCTCGGTCAGCCCAATAGTCACATTCGATATGCAAATATCGGTAAAAGGGTCGTTCTTAAGCCCATCCAATCTAGCCGAGTAAGTCACATTCTCAGCCACCATATCCCTGTAGTTGATCCGGGTGATCTCCGGCAACGCCTTCGGGTCGAAACCCGGATCCGGATGCGACCCGTAAGCCCCGGTCATCCAGAAGACATACTTCATTGTCTTCATGGTGAATCTCCGGGCGAAGATGTCCCTCACGAACGCTCCCCTCCCGACGGCCGTCTTGATCCTGATGCCGGATTGGGTGTCGATGGCCGTGATGTCCTCCGCCCTGACGTCCTGTATCCCGCCGGACATCTCGCTGCCGAGGGCGATGGTGGCGCTGTCGGGAGAAATGCACGTGATCCTCCTGATGCTCAGGTGCTGGGTCGATAACCCGACCCGGATACCGTACTGGTCCCAACCACTCTTCACTGCAATGCAGTCGTCACCCGAGACTATGAAAGAGTCCTCGATCCGGACCTGTGAGCATGAATCTAAACCAGTACGGGTTAGCAAAGGCCCAATTCAATTAAAAATTAAAACTAATAGTTGAAAACTCAATTATAGTTTTATATTGTAACACTGATAGCTAATCAACCGTACAAGTTCCTACAATCCAAGTAGTAAGAAAACGAGAACAAACCTGGGTTAATCCCATCGGTGTTGGGTGAATCAACCGGCGCGATGATCGTCAGCCATTGGATGATCACATTGCTGCATAAATAATAGCCGGTAAATGTTAAACATGTTTAAAGGTTAAATAGTGTGTTTTGAAGTACAATGACCGTAACTTTTTCATATGCAGTCTGATTTAGATTCGTAAGATATCAAATCGAAGATAACTGAACTCTACGATTTTATAATAAAACACTCTTTAAGTAAGGGCGTTCGGGCCTTACTTGGAGTAAATGGGATGGACATTCCAAGAGGGAGAGTCGATCAAGGTGAGATTGGAGATCTGGACTTGATTCGAGAACATGATCTCTATCAAGTAAGGTCTGGTTAGGTTCATTTCCCCTGCCCGGAACTTCTTCCACCAAAGCTTGCCGTTACCGTCAATCGTGCCGTTGTAGCCTAAAGAATCGAACACGATTCAAGATCATTACATTGTAAACATGATTAGGAACCAAATCCGATGATACTATTACTGGTTTTGAAAATAACCTGTGATGACTACATCGGTCAAGTTGGTGCCGAATATGAGACTGCTGTACCTATTCCCAGGGCCGTCTCGTCCTGTCCCGTACGAAGGCAAAGGTCGAAGAACAGGCCATTGCGACTCATCATCAGAGGCTATGATTGTGGCGTCCTTGTCTACGAAGAGAGTGAAATGGCTGGTCAGATTGAAGCTTCCGGTCAACCATTTCCCAGCAGGCACGATGAGCTGAGATCCACCGTCGGATGAGTACTTGCTCAGATGTTGAATTGCAGAATTGAAAGCCTTAGTGTTTAATGTTTTGCCATCACCAACAGCTCCAAAGTCTGTCAAAGACGCTGTGTGCTTCCTACAAGCCATTGCTGGGTACTGAGTTTGGCATTCTACAACTGCTAGGCCTAGCACCACCAAAACCAACATGACTTTGATCATCGTAGCGATCTGCAGAACAAGAGAAACAGAAAAAGGTAATCGAATTCTATGTCACTTGACCCAACATGTGACAAAGCTTGTACCTCTGAACACTATGTAATCAAATTCTAATTAGGTATTCAAATTTTGTTTTGTGTTTTTCTCAATCAAAATATATATACCATTAGAGTAAGATCAAGTTGATGAATTGAACAAAACCCAGAAGACAAAATCAAGTGAAAAACAAAACCCATATCACAGATTTACCAGAACCTGCTTTGTTGATATTCAAATTCATAGTATGATAACAAGAACAATAGAACAAAACTGAAGCAGAGGAACTATGAAGAAAAAGAGACATACATTTGATTTTCTGAACCTCAGACCCAATTCCATAGGAGTGAGCAAGTTATGAAATTGCTCTGAACACAGAGGAGATTAAATACAGATTTTGAAGATAATGTTTAGGAATAGAATCTGGGCTATTTATTACAGGGGAAAGGATTAATCTGTATTTTGGAAATCAAACTAAATGTGATTTTTTGAGATATTGATGTTACCATATACTAAAGTCACATAACGTCCCATGCATTGAATATTAATTTTGATTATTCTGTACATTTTAGAAAGTAACTAATTACTTTTTCAATACATAATCTGAGTACATTATAGCAATCGCTTACACTTGCCCCATCCCTTATCCTACATATTAATTTAGAAATTTGTACTTTAATTGCTTGAGACCATGAAACATTACCTGATTATGTATGGTTTTTGAAAAAAACATAAATTAGCACATTCATTGCTTACCCATGTTTCCAATTTATTATTAGCATGAGTCATATCATTATCTGCACATTTACTTGTCTGTAAACCCATATCTTTTCCGTTCAGATTACTTAAAATCCTTGACATGGAAATTAAATTAAAATTAATGATTACGTTCGGTCAACCATTAATTTGGTTGAAGCCTCCGGTCAACCATTAATTTTCCGTTCAGAGAACTTGAATTCTTTAACCTGATCAAAATTATTTTAGAGTACTTGATTTTTTGACACGGAGTTTCTCTATGCCTAAAGCTTGAGGTTATTGATGTGGAAAACAAAAAATCTTTGACTAAGAGCATGTCCAATGCACCGGCTTGGGTTGGGGCTTGGGTCTCGGCTCGGATTTTTTTCGGACTCAGGACCCGATCCATCCCACTGTGGAATACGGTTTTTGTGTCCCGGGTCCCGGATTAGCGAGACCCAAGACGTGCGTTCCGGGTCATGTTCCGGCTCGTTCCATGTCGACATGTGTTCTTTTTTGTTTTTTAAATACTAAAATCAGATTTAACTTAAATCTGATTGGTCCACTCAT
>JAYMSV010002803.1:0-10594 GCA_036897745.1 Erodium moschatum
CGCCCAAGTCCCTCTCCCCCAAGCCCCTCCAGCCCGGCTTCCCTGCCGACTCCGACGCCCGTTTCCTCTTCCGCAAGCTCTCCGCCCTCTCTCGCCTCCGCCGCCTCCCCGCTTTTCCCTTTTATGCCTCTAATACCCTACTCAGAGCCTCACTACCAGCCGCGAAAGCGCTCCTGGGCGACAAATTCGAACACAAGGAAGGTGAATTTTGCAATTTGGAGGCTTACACGGAGGAAATAACGACCGGCGAAGAATGCGCGGCTCAGCCAGTGTCGAGGTTGGTCTGTCAGACAATGTATGCTTGGAGAGACGCGGTTTCGCCTCATTTGGCGGTGGAGAAGGAGGGCGGGGATGTGCAGGACTCTGTCTTGCTCCAGTTGCTGCAGAGCTGCCTGAAAAATTGGATGGCCGATGGGAGCGAGGGGGAGAATATGTGTGTGGTTGAGACTGCTGGTGGAGTCGCGAGTCCCGGCCCGTCCCGGTCTCTCCAGTGCGACTTGTATCGGTGCGTGCTTATACTTTTTCTTCTTTATACTTTCTTCTTTAGTTCATATGAAAAGACAAACTGATTAGTTATGTCTGCATTGACTGATACAAAAACTGTTGTACACGATGTAGATAGCGCCCCTTCCTTTTGCAAATTTCTCTTAGAACTGAAGGATTTTGTTTAGTTATAATCAGACTTTTTAGTAATATGTTGGCAGATGTCACTGAAGTATGGTGCTCTGGCTATTAGTGGCTTATTTCTAAAAGCAGTCAGTAATAAGTAGACATTTGGATTTTGATACACATTGCATAGTAACTCATGCCCCGATAAAGTTTTATACTAGTCACAACCTAGATATTGGCTCTGTGAATCACACATTGGTGAATTAGAGTAATCCGGAAACATGATCAAATGATATCTAGTTCAATCATGGTATATCTCATTGTCATATTTGTTTTGGGTTGATTGCGATGACTATGTGAATGAATGTCCAACATATATGTAACTACATTGTTTTTGTTTTCGGACAGTGATTATAATAAGAGTTAATTGCTAATAAAATACCTTATGAATTGTCCTCGTTGCGAAAAACTACCTTATGTATTGTCCATGCTTTTAAACTACCCCATCTTTTGACCACGGTCGTTTACTGACTAGTTGTTGAATATTCCGCTAAAATTAGTGACATGGACAATACATAAGGGTAGTAATATTGTTGGAAATTCTAACAGACAGCCGTGGTCAAAAGATAGGGTAGTTTAAAAGTATGGATAATACATAAGGTAGTTTTTCGCACACGGACAATTCATAAGGTAGTTTTTAGCAATTAACCCTAATAATAATGTATCAACGCATTGACAAATTAATCATCATGCTAGTTTTTGATTAAAATGACAATTTTGTCCTCATTATTATGTTAAAGGTTCAAAGTTTTGCCCTTCAATATTTTCTTCAGAAGATTAAAAAAAGAAAGAAACAACTTGGATGATTCGTTTTCTTCATTCTTGTCGGACACATCCCCATCTAGCAGAAATTTACCACCAAATTGAGCTCCATAATTCAACTTCTTAACACCCAACCATACCATAAACGTTAGTGCTTTGTTTTCCCTAAAAAGATCAAGTTTCGTTATTGATGAACTGGTCGCTTCTCACACCAGTCGCGAATCTTCACTAGTTGACGAAGACGATGTTGATAACACCAATCGGACGCCTAATCTCCCAAAATCGTCTAACTGTATAAGCATGTGAGGAAGGATATGTGTAAGAGGGTGAGGGTAGTTTAGGGTTTTAAAAAATAACTATCAACTGTATGCACATGACCTGACTTAAACAAATATTTTGTCCATTTTGTACATGTGCGACACATGATATATAGTTGTAGTCATCTGTCAAAAAACAATGTAGTCATGTGTATACTGGACATTCATTTACATAGTCATTTGCAATTAGCGTTGTATAGTTGTTGTCATTTGTCAGAAAGCAAAAACAATGTAGTAATGTGTAAGTTAGACATTCATATGCGCAGTCATCTGCAATCAACGCCTTTTTTGTGCGGTTAAGAAATCTTTTCTATAACTATTTTATATAACATTCCCAATACTTAAGTTGTATGTATGTTAGCAGGCCTTTTCGCTTTCCCACAATTCTTGTTGGAGATGGGCGGCTAGGTGGTATTTCTGGTACCATTTCCGCTTATGAAAGTCTGAAACTTCGAGGCTATGATGTTGCTGCTGTTGTAATTGAAGATCATGGACTCATGAACGAGGTGCCATTAATGTCTTATCTGAGAAACAGGTAAGCTCAAGACTATCAGTTCATACTTTTATCCCATTTTCCTGTAGGCTTGGATCCTTTTTCTCTTTGTTAACTACAAGTGCTATGCATTTCCTTAAGTCAGTTATCTATGGACTGATGGATAACATGTTATGTATCTGCCCCCTTTCTACCATTTGGACCTGAAATTATGCTTTCAATTCCCAATATCTTGTTCTTTGAATATATTTCATTAGTTTGTCACTCTTTATTAGTATATGCGATATTGATCACTCTTCCTTTCTCTTAGGGTGCCTGTGCTTGTCATGCCACCTGTTCCACGAGATTTGTCAAACGACTTGATGGAATGGTTTGGTGAATCACATGATATCTTCAGTTCTTTGAAGGAGATAATGTTATCAGCTCATTCAGAGAGAATAAACAGATTGCGCGACATGCCTAGGAAGGCTGGAGATGTTTTCTGGTGGCCATTTACTCAGCACCAATTGGTACCAGAGCAAACTGTTACAGTTATTGATTCGCGGTGTGGTGAGAACTTTGCAGTGTACAAGGTTTGTTCCGTACATCACTAGTTATTTATATCTGCCTTCATGTTCATAATTCATATTGCATCTGAATTATCTTATTTCTTTTCTTCTCCATCCCATTTTCCATATGTGCTCCATTTTTTCCTTTTCATGGCCACTTGGTGGCATTGATGGAAAAAAATACGATACTGCTCGGATTAACAGTCTGAATGGTTCTTAGTAGTACACAGATTTTTCTTTTTACTTTTATCATAAATATTTATACAGTTTATTTATGCATTCTTCATGGAGAAACAATTTTTATTTGATAGACTGCTGATGTAAAAGGAGAATTCAACTTGATTTTATTTTTACTGTAGGCTAAAGAAAACGAGTCTATAAGTCAACAGTTTGATGCATGTGCTAGTTGGTGGACTCAAGGACCCGATGCTACTTTACAGGTCATTTCCCAATTAGCTTGTGTTGCTGATTACTACACCTTTGTTATCCCTGTTCGATTGGTGACTAGATTTCTGATTTATGTTATGGCAAAGAATGCTCTTTATGCCATTTGCAAAGTTGTAGGTCTGTTGCAGGAGCAAGACCCAACAAGTCTTGCATCTTTATGCTGCTGTTTAAATTGTTGCTAAGATTCATTATTTGTCGTTGAATGCCTAAGAGAATTATATAAAACAATATATTTAGGAAGGCTGTGGTTGGGGAAGAATTATTTGTTAGGTGTATGTTAAGAGTGATATAAAATCATGTACTTTGGAGGGCTGCAGTTGGAGAAAAATTCTTTGTAATATGCTTTTCCAGGAACTAAATTTGTAAATTTTAACATGCACCTCATGTTAATTATTGTTTTCTAAATACCTGATGACATTGCAAATAGGAAACTCAATGAACATAAATGAATACATGTAGAAAGAGTCTCAGTGATTGGTTCTCCCACTTTCTTTTAAAAGTTGTCATGCAGAAGACATAAGCTTGATGTTTCTATGCAAAGTACAAAATAAAGTGACTTGATATGGGATCCTCTGGAATGTTGATTTTGGAGAGTAATAAAATTATGAAGATGAGATGAGAATGGGGATGATAGGGAAGCTTGTGTAATGGATTTATCGGTCATGCAGCCTATCTTAATGAATCTTGCACGGCAGAAGAATTTTCTTGCATGTGGTCCATATCACCTTTGATTCCCTTTCATTTTTGCTTTCTATTGTTAGCATGTCTGAGGCCCTTTAATGTGCTTATTTGTTTAGGTGGTTTCAGACTGAGCTTGCTCGAGATATGGGTTATGCTGCAGCAAGATACGGTCATGTGATGTTTCCCGAGAATGTTTATGAGCCAGCCTTAGAATGTGCGGAGCTTTTGCTTGAAGGTGTAGGGAAAGGTTAGTATTCATAGAAGTTGCATATTTTAACTTTTTTTAATGCTTATATTACCTCTGGGAGTTCCTGCTGTATCCCTGAAAATGAATCTCTAGGAAGAGATTGGTATTCTTATACAAACTGGTTTTGATTTATTTTTCAGTTGCTTTTTTGTCATCCCCTCTTTTGTAAGGCCTTCTCTGAAGACAAAATGATTATTGTTAATGCTTAATTCTTTTGGTGCACTGTCCAAGCCGCATACTTGAGTTTCCTTTTCTTTGATTAGTATAATAAACTGAAGCATTTTGAACTTGCGAGTTCATTGCACCGTTAGATCACACAGTACAATAATTTCAAATACACTCTATTTGGAAAGCTGCAATAAGCATGTAATTTTTTTAGGGTTAATTGCTAAAAACTACGAAAAGTTTTGTCCACATGTTAAAAACTACACTGCGTTTAAAAGTGGACAAAAACATACAATAAGTATAGTCCACAGTCTTCTGTTACAAATAATGAACAGAATATTCTTTTCTGTTAACCCCTACAGGATATGTGGAGAATACATATAACATTGAAAGGTATTGTGGTCAAAACATATAGCATTGAAAAGTACTGTGGTCAAAACATATGGGCCAATACTTAACAGAACATAATATTCTGTTCATTATTTTGAACAGAAGACTATGGACGATACTTATTGTATGTTTTTGTCCACTTCTTGGCGTTTTTTTTTGCATGGGGGACAAAACTTTTTGTAGTTTTTAGCAATTAACCCTTATTTTTATTGACGTAATACTAATGAGAACTGAACGGCACTTTTTTTAATCCAGGGTGGGCTTCTCGAGCATATTTTTCAGACAATGGATCTACAGCTATTGAAATTGGTCTCAAGATGGCATTTCGGAAATACTGTTCTGATCATGGAATCCTTTTGGATTCTCTCAAGAATACAGTTGAAAATTGTGTTGAACTCAAGGTGATCCAAAAGAGTCGGTTAATCTTTGACTATATACTGTTAGCATATCTTGTGATAGTCATAAAATTTTAGTATGTTTCCAATTAAATTAGAGTCCTCAAAAACCTTTCACCCATTGAACTGGTAACTGCTATGCATGGAACAAATAACAAGAGTAATTGATGATTTCTCGAAGACTAAAAGCAACACTGATGTTAACAAAGAAGCAGCAAAAAATCTAAAGAAAATGCCGTTGTTTTTGCTGGATTTGCTTCTTCTAGCCTGTTATTTCATGGAGAATTTATTGCACTGTGCCCAGCTTTTGGTCTTCGCCTTAACCAAAAGCATGGCTACTTTGTTTAGAGAAAGGTGATAAACCACAGAAGCTGTTACCAGAGTTGAGGTGACCTGCATAATTGCAGGTTGCATTTAGTGCTTTCCCACAATAAAGTCCCTGGTGTGGGCAAGGTAGAAACAATTTAAGTATGCGATTTGCTTGACATAACTGCTAGAACTATAGGACTACATTATTAATTTTTTTTTGTAAATAATATCCCTCATGAAAAATTATGCTTTAGAAGATTCCTTGCTGAATTTGGTTATTTTCCTATATAATTGTAACACTGATAGATTACAGCTTGAGAAAGTGCTTAAAGTTGAATGGTTCAACTGCAAAGCAAAATTTAAAAGTCTTTCCTGTTAATTCAGTCATTAACTTAAACAAGATAATAGGGCATGTTAATGCTCCAATGCTCATTACCAATGGTCTTTTCGCCAAATGTCTTCCAGCCAATGTGTGAGACAAGGAATCACGATTTATAACCAATTAAAACTTGCCTATTACGAAAAAAGAGAAATGTTTTTGCACTTATTGCACCACTTTGTTTTCTCTTAGTTTATGTTGGGCTTTGGTACATGTGTTTGGTGTATTGTTCTTGTAATTATTAGAAACTATCAGATCGTGTAATGTTAGTGTTGTTACATGTATTTAGGTCTTAGCTCTTAAAGGATGTTATCATGGTGATACTTTGGGTGCTATGGAAGCACAAGCACCCTCACCTTATACAGGCTTTCTGCAGCAACCATGGTGAGATCTTTTTTGCTGCAAAGCTTATTTAAGAATATTCTCAGACCAATTTATTATGCATATTTTGTATTTTGCTATGGGTTATGCTTCCCATTTCTCATGGTTTTCAATTTGTGGATATATGCATGCATGAGTAGTCTTCGAGCGGGATTACAACTGCAGTGAATGACATGGCTTGCTTTTAGCTAACCTTATAATAGTTGTGTGAACACATCTTCCATTTCAAAACCATAGTAATAACTACTTTTTGTGGTATGTGGCAAAATGTCGCCAAACTTTAGAAGCTAGGGTTATTATATCTGTCTTAATTTTTTTTATTAAGGTCATATTATGTTCATTTGTTTGTTAATTTTATGAGGTTTTAGCTATAGAAGTGTAGGGTTTTAGTTGCTTGTTCTAATGCAACATTTTGCTTTTTGTAATTTTGATTTTCATATGAGATAAAGAATTTGGCCTTCTAACAATTAGAGTTTAGAACCAAAATCTACTTTGCCAAGTGGTAAATACTTGGTTTCCAAGACCCAAAGGTCTTGTGTTCAATTCTCACAGGTATTGGTAGCTCTTATCAAAAACAACAGTTGGAGTTCAGAACCGAACATGATGTAATCTTGGAAGGGTTTCTAGTTCTTGTGAAGTATCTGTGGTAGCCAGTAAAACATGTTTAAATTGGCCAGACCATGTTAATTATAGTACATTTTAATCTGAATTTTGCAGGTACACAGGAAGAGGCCTTTTTCTGGATCCTCCAACAGTCTATATGTGCAATAGCAAATGGCATCTCTCTATACCTGAAGGGTTGTGTCCTGAAACTTTGAAACTTGAAGATATGTGTAAGTGGACATAGCCGTCCTCCCTACTACCCCACTCCCCTTCTCCTTTTTCCTTGTTATTTATCTATTCATCTCTGACAACACATCTTTTACAGTATTCGGATCACGTGATGAAATATTCAATAAGAGCAGGGACATGTCAGGTCTTTCTGCAATCTATTCTTCATATATATCAGAACAATTACTCCATTATTCTGTATCAAGAGAGATGAATCATATTGGAGCTTTAATAATAGAGCCTGGTAAGAAAACTTGTGTCTGTACCTTTATAAATATTAATTAGTTTTTCCTGGTCAAACCATACTTTGATTACCAGACTTCATGTTTTTGTGTCTGAATGCTTGGAAACTTTTGGATAAATCTTCTTTAATGGTTAAATTACCATGCAGTTGTACAAGGTGCTGGAGGAATGCTAATGGTAGATCCACTTTTCCAGCGTGTACTTGTTAATGAGTGCAGACATAGAGAAATCCCAGTCATATTTGATGAAGTGTTCACAGGTTTTTGGCGCCTGGGAGCAGAGGTAAGCCCTCTCTCAGCAATCAGCATGTTTATGTGAAGTTTAATTCATATGATATGATTTTTTTCCATCAACAGAGTGCAGCAGATCTACTAGGCTGTTTTCCTGATATAGCGTGTTTCGGAAAGCTGATGACTGGTGGGATCATACCATTGTCTGTTACGCTGGCAACAGAAGCCATTTTTTACTCATTTATAGGAGATTCAAAGGTAATTCTTTTGCAGATGATTGACTTTGGATATAAGCCTTTGTATTTTTCTTAGGAAGTTGACTTAAAATAATATCAAGAAGATGACTTGTGTAACTTGCATTGAAGTTTTACTCATCAACTTGGACATACAAATGACATTTTTATAATATTTTGTCATCACATCCTTCCTAATGACAAATTTATATGATGCAATCTGAAACTGAAATGTGCATGGGTGTAAGTAGCACTACATTGTCTTAGGTAAGTTAGGTTCAAAGCATAGTCATAACCCTCCTTGAAAGAAACTAATAAAATATAGCGGAATGACCTTAGAAACTTTTCCAGAAAGATATCTGTACAAAGTGTAAAATGAGTGTTTGACAAGGATAAATAGAAAGGTATGGGTCATAGCTGATCAGAACAGGCTTTTAAGTTTCTTTTGTAAACTAGGGGTCTTGTCAATCAGCATGCAAAATTACAGATCCTGTTATATTTGACAAACATCCAGTCTGCATGTCAACACTGCATTTTTTTTGGAGCATATATAGTTTTACCTTTTTCATGTCACAAGTCCTCAGAGTTTTTTGCCCCTAATATAATCATCCTTACAGTTCTTCCTTTTTAAGATAGTTTCTAATTCTAATTTAAATTTATAGCTCGATAGTTTCAGTTGCATCTTAGGAACAGCTGTCAGACGTCAGTGATACTCTTGAATGTGGGGTATTCATTAGACCATTTGGTAAGGTTGAAGTCAAACAAGATAGTATTTATTTGTTGTGAGTGTGTGGACAGTGGGCACCCTTTTGCTAAGAGGAATAAATTGTCCTTAATTGGAGGGAGTCAATGAATGATCTGCATAAAAGGCCTGTGATGTAAAGCCAGAGTGTGCATAAAAGGCTAGTCTGTAGTGAGATATATCTGTTTGTTTATCTTGCGTGTTCATGCAGTTGCTTGTGGTTACTACTGTTCATTATCTTTATTGTGGAAATAAATCATCCGATATCCTTTTTTATTCTGGTCACAGCTCAAGGCCCTTTTGCATGGACATTCATACTCTGCACATGCTATGGGGTGCACTGCTGCTGCTAAATCTATAAAGTGGTTTAAAAATCCTCTCACAAATCCTAATATTATTTCTGAAAGAAGGTTGCTTAAGGAGGTATGTCACATTTTTTATATTACCCAGTCGCTTGCTCCAACAGCTTCCTTATATTAATAGCAACACAATGCCGTAAGGTTTTCTATTTAAACCACAGTTGATAAAGTTTAACCCACAAAATCACTTATACAAAGCTCCCTATCACTATATGAGAACCGAACAGAGAAACATAAATAAGACTTTGTTTCCCCTTATAAGTAAATTTATTTCATAACCACAATTATGGTAAAAATCTATATTTGCTTATGCAGTTTGCATGGCACTATATTATGGGTTATAGTTATTTACTTGGTGCCACATTCGGTGTCTATGCTTTTAGAGACTAACTTTTTTGTTGTTAAGGTTTTATTCAATCCAGAAAAATGGGAACTATGCATTTAAAAAGTTCTCTAACACTGTTCAATTGGGATTTGTTTCTGGTATTGTTACTTTTTCACTTCATAAGAAGTAAGAATGCAGGGTTTAAACAGTCAAACTGGTATAGCAAGTATCCCAAGGAAAATGATGGGGAACAATTTGCCAGTATGAATTGAAGGAGTGTTTCTTATATGTATTGAAGGAGTATTGTTAGAAGTAATGGTGTTTACCAGCATTTCAAGTGTCTTTTTCTTTTACTCCATCCGATCCAAAGCAATTGTCCACTTTCTCTGGGAAAAAATATTGTTTCAAATGAAGTGTTCACTTCCCTTTTTTGGTAAACTAGTTATCCATGATTTACCACGGATAATCCTAAGATAATTGCCCTTGTTTGTAGGAGGACATAGGGATTTATGGGGGGAAGGTCCACTGCATAACTTATCCTTAACTTTTACAAGAATGGGAAAGTGAACACTTATTGATGAATATTTATGGTGTATGCACAAGTAATAAAATTTTGATTGATCCGTCGTTTGTGTTCTCCTGGTATTGATCAGTCGCAAATATGACATTTATGTTGCACACATGTAAATCTATCATGTTTTGTAAATGCTTGCAGTTATGGGACGTAAAATTGGTAAACCATCTCTCTTCACATCCTGCGGTAAAAAGAGTGGTTGTATTGGGAACACTCTTTGCTCTTGAACTCCAAGCAGAAGGATGTAATGCTGGGTACGGACGGTATCATCAATTATGCATTGTTTCCTTTTTGACTCACATTCTTCGTATTAATTGATGCTCAAAACAAAATTGAGTCCATATAACTTCATTGGGATAATTGTGGCAATAGGACTATCCCTTCTGCACCTTAAGATTTAAAGTAGATGTAGAGATATTTGCCTCAATAATTTGATAATGATCTTTTCGGTCCCCACCCACAATAAGGAATATTGAATGGTGGGATTGCTTGTGCTAACCCATTCTCAGTGCTAAGATAATTCATTCTTATGGCAGTTGTGGCTGTAATATCTTGTTCTTAATGTGGATTATGATTCTTGTGCAGATATGGATCATTATATGCAAGCTCACTTCTCCACAATCTCCGTGAAGATGGTATTTACATGAGGCCTCTGGGCAATGTCATCTACCTTATGTGTGGGCCATGCTCGTCTTCTGAACTGTGCACCCGAACTCTGACCATACTTCATAAAAGACTTGAAGAGTTCAGCAAAGTAAACAAGTAGAAATCCTACTTCGAATTCTTGATTCGTCGCCAGAGATGGCTTAGAACTAATAGTTCATTATCTAATGGATTTTTCCCTTCTAAGACTCTATCTGAGAGTTATGAGTAT
>JAYMSV010002804.1:0-10594 GCA_036897745.1 Erodium moschatum
CGGCATCAGCTTCAGAGGCAGCTTAGGGTTGTGGGGGGAGACGAATTGGGGATCTGGGGATTCGGAATCCGTGGTGGGGATCGAGGAAGAGTTGGGGCAGACGAGGTAGTGGTGCGACGCCACGAGGATGCGGGAGGACCAGGGATTGTCCGGGAGGTTATGCGGCGCCGCCGTGAAGCAGTCACCGTCCCTGCAATTGGCATGGAAGCAGTAGCAAAGCAGATATAAGTTTTTCTAGAGATATGACTTATAATAATTGAATCTTAACAATGTTACATGCTATACAAATTAGTTTAAACACATAACTAGTAGCACACAGTAAGTATTGAAGAGAAAAACGATGATTTGATGGGTGCAAACTTGATTCAAAAGGACGTTTAATCGAGCAGCCAATTTCAGGTGATGGCTTTGCATAACTGGAGAGGACACTTAGCTTTATACTGTACGTATTACAATTATTTATATCGTCGGTCGAAATAGCAAACCTGAAATCACCGAATCTCCAAAAGGGAGGCCCCACAGACTCTGTTTTATACGAAGAGTTCCACCCAGTTGCAGGTCCAACTTTGATTTCTTCGTTTTATTACCGCTTTGCCATCGTCATATTAATAATTCACTTTTGAATCTAAACAAAAACAAAAGTTGATTCTGGATATTCCTCAAAACACAAATCGATTCGTGAATCTGCATGCCGTGTTCGACACGTCACCCAGGACCAGCCTCGCCCGGCTAGGGAAGCGCTACACGTGGCAGGAGAGGGTCCCACTTTGGTGGGAAGCGCCTTCCTCGGTCACGAGCTATTTAGCTCTTACCATATATATATATATATTAATGGCCAAAGAGGAGAGTCCATGCATCCCTATCTTTTCACGAGAGAGCAGCCATGGCGGTTTCTAAATCTCGTTCATCGTTTTGCATCTTCTTCTTGCTCTCTGCCGTGATTTCTGGTAATGAGTGTTATATATATTGTGTGTGTTTAATTGTGATTTTATTCCTAGAGTAATGGAGTCGGATTCGTTGTTGATTGATTAGTTAGCGGAGATGTGAGCAATTTGTACGAGGTGATCCTGAGGGACGAGGCGGTAGAGAGGCTTAACCAACTCGGGAAGGTTAATTCACTTCTCGGCTAGTAATTGACGTAATTGTTAGAATATATATAATTATAATTGAGCCTTCAACTACAGATGACTGATGGTGACGGGTATCTGGAGAGGACGTTTTTGAGCCCTGCTTCAGTGACGGCCGGAAACTTGATCCGTAGATGGATGGAGGATGCTGGTTTGACAACGTACGTAATTAGCATTTCCATTCCCATTTCACCCTTGTAGTGTTATGTTGGGAACTCAACTGATTATGGTGTCAGGTGGGTGGACTGTATGGGGAACATCCATGGTCGAGTCGATGGAACGAACCCAAGTGCCAAGGCTCTCTTGATTGGCTCTCATTTGGTACTCATTTATCTAATTTCTCACTGTTATTGTTATCGACTATTGAGTGAATGATGTTTTTTGAAAAGGACACTGTTGTGGATGCTGGGAGGTTCGATGGGGCCTTGGGTATAGTCTCTGCAATCTCAGCTCTCAAGGTTTTGAATGTCAATGCTACTTTGCCCAAACTCAAAAGACCAGTTGAGGTCATCGCCTTCAGCGACGAGGAAGGAGTTAGGTTTCAATCCACCTTCTTAGGCAGTGCTGCTATTGCCGGAGTTTTGCCACTTTCAGCATTGAGCATCACTGATAAGAGGTTTGTTTTACGAATTTTGCCTACTTGTATGTTCTGTTCTGACCCATCATTTTCATTTTATTTGTTTCCAGTGGTGTAACGGTTCGAGACGCTCTTATACACACTTCAGAGGAAGACTTCTTAAAGCTCAAGTACGACCCAGCAACTGTTTGGGGTTATGTTGAGCTTCACATTGAGCAAGGACCTGTGCTAGAGTGGCTTGGTTTTCCTTTTGGTGTCGTCAAAGGCATAGCTGGTCAGACACGCCTCAAGGTACATCTTATTCTCATCACCATAGTCATAGCCAAATCTTGTTTCGATCTTGATTCGAAAGTATTTGCAGATCACTGTCAAGGGCTCACAAGGGCATGCTGGGACGGTTCCAATGTCTATGCGTCAGGACCCTATGGCCGCAGCTGCGGAAGCTATTGTTTTGCTGGAGAGTCTTTGCAAACATCCTGAGGATTTTCTGTCCCGCAATGGCCGCTTCAATAATTTGGCATTGGAGTCGCTGTCTTCTTCCCTGGTCTGCACTGTTGGGGAGATTTCAACCTGGCCGAGTGCTAGTAATGTCATTCCAGGCCAGGCAAGGATTAACTAGCAAACCCGGATGAAGGTGTCTTGTGTTTTCTTTCATGTCTGATCAAGTCTTGTTGCTCAGGTGACGTTCACTGTGGATATGCGAGCCATAGATGACGTTGGGCGCGAGGCTGTTCTTTACGAGCTATTCAATCAGATGTATCAAATATGCGACCGACGTTCTGTTTCCTGCAACATTGAGAGAAAGGTACTCCACTTGGAACCTCAACCTCGTCATTGTCACAGGATTGTTCAGCTAATGATTGGTTCTTGCAGCACGACGCGACTGCAGTCATGTGTGATTCTGAGTTGACCTCACAGTTGAAGTCCGCAGCTCACGGTGCGCTGAAGAGGATGACGGGAGAGGAGACTGAACGACAAGTTCCGGTGTTGATGAGCGGAGCAGGACACGATGCCATGGCCATGTCGCATCTAACCAAGGTAACAATATATGATATGATGCAATTCACAGCTGGACCTTCCCTTTCTCTTCTTCTCAGGTACCTGATTTCAACAGGTTGGGATGCTGTTCGTTCGTTGCCGCGGAGGAATCAGCCACTCCCCGGAAGAGCACGTCTTGGATGATGATGTTTGGGCTGCTGGGATGGCAATATTGACTTTTTTGGAGACCCACATGTAAATCTCATCATTCATGTATGTACAGAGATAGTTCAAGAAATGTAATTGTGTCAAAACTTTCATAGTTTCAAGGGATAATTATGAAAGTATCATCAAATATTCATTTCGGATAGCTCGCGGTATAAAGTGTGTAATGCCAGTACAGATGTGTCATGAGCTTGTGTACTTTCTATCAATTTATATTGAAATGACGATTTATAAGTAACAGGACCTGAAATTACCTAAAAAACGAATGTCTCTAGTTTTGATGTTTTTTCAAATCATGTTTTGTAAACGGTAAGAGCAGCAAAATATACCAACCGGGAACGGGGACAGAAACTTAATTTCAACCTCAAAGTTTGACGAATCTAGCATCTTTTACAACTAGTACAAGTGATTACATAGATACAGAGAGGCTTACATCAAACAGATACAGTAAGACTAGGTTAGCATCATACTAAGCTCAGCATAGGGCTGGAACCATATGAATGTTTCTAGCAAGAAAAGGTGAGGTGATGATGGATGCTCGGAACTTACTTTACAATAGGTGGTTGGGGCAACTGTTGCAGCTGATGGACAACATGGGACATCCTCGGACGCATTGACGGGACATGCTGCGTGCAAGCATAAACAAGGTCCACTACCTTCTGGATGACACCAGCTTCTGGGATTTCAGATGTAGAAGAAGATGTTAGCAGAGGATCCAAGAGCTCTACATACCGGTGGGCCTGGACCAGAGGCGTGGCCCACTCGAATATACTCTGCCAACCCACTGAATCAGCCGCCTGAGCAGGCCTGCGCCCGCTCACAATTTCAAGCAGCAGCACACCGAAGCTGTAAACGTCGCTCTTTGTGGTAAGCTCGTTTCTATAGACAAATTCTGGAGCAAGGTATCCATATGTACCACCAGCAATCACAGTTCTCTCATGCATCACTTCCCACGGTACAAACTTTGAGAGACCCACCCCCATCAAATGTGCACCAAACTCTTCATCGAGAAGCACATTACTGGCTCGGATATCTCTATGCACAACATGTGGCTTCACCTTGTCATGCAAGAACCTGTTCAGGATATGAATAAGTTATACACTTTCCAACCCAATGAAATGTACCAAGGAGATGCTACAATATAAGCCAGTTATGTAATGAGAGTAGCATCATCAAAGTATCTATACTGTGTACCCAGATAAATCTGCATATAATACGAATAAATAAAATATAATCCATGTAGCAAGCCTTGAGTAGGAGATAATAGCTCCATATTCAGTTAAGAGTTATTAAGAAAGACTGCTTCCGCAAGGCTGAGACCCGACACAAATAAACTAGAACTTATCAACAGTTATGATGATAAATGTTTGTTTCTTTCTCAGCAAGCAAGTCATTACGGTAAATATAATTTATTTCTTCACAATTATTAGAGACATCATGATGGACAAAAGGGAAGTTTCCACATTTTGTCAAAGGGTAGTTTTCTGAATGTGGACAATTCAAAAGGGTAACTGCAAACAATTCTCCCAATAAAAAAACCCAACAATAATATATAAGTATCAGCAGTAATAGGTAAGAGTTGAAAATTTTACTTACGCAATTCCTTGGGCAAGAGTGGTGGCAATTTTCATTCTCATGGCCCAATCCAAGCTCCTACCACCCCTTGGAATGTGGTGTAGCCATCTATCTAATGGTCCATTAACTACAAATTCATAAACAATATAGCGATCACCGTGATTATAACAACATCCTTTCACAGCCACCAAATTAGCATGATGAAGCCTTGCAACCCTTCCAATTTCAGAATAGAACTCCTTCTTCCTTTGAAAACCAGACCTTTTCAGCCTCTTAACTGCAACCCTTGAACCATCAGGTAATAGGCCACTGTAAGTGCCGCCTGTTTTGGCATCTCCAAGAAGACGATTTCCTTCACTGAAGTTTTTCGTAATTGATCTTAGTTCTTCACTTGTGAAGACCCGCCAGGATGGGGGAACTAATGCAGCAGCAGCAGGATTAGATAACTTACGAGATCTCCGGCGTCTCTTGCTCCGCCTAAATGCAAGGAGCCACACAGCAACAGCCATAGTAGTGCAAAGGATCAAGCCACTAACAACTGCAAGGATTATAAGATATTCCCGGTGGCAGTGCATATGGTAACATTTGTTCTCTGAAATACAGTGTAAAGCAGTTTTAGCACCCATGGATGACAAATACAAGAACAAGATGTATTTGGTTAAGGCTTACCAATATCAAGCATACAAATGAATGCATGAGACATGTTGCATTTTTCACCCATGAGAGATTTGGATCCATCAGCTACTAACGCGCACGAGTTTATAGAACCATTAGAGTGACACGACAAATTGGTGCAATTGGGTGCCCCATGGAAGATAGACACGTTCCAATACGAAGTGTTATCGGACCACTTCCAACTAGAGCCTATAGAAGAGTTTAGGCTTCTTCCTCCAACCCAGCAGCCCTTGGCAATTTGGCTACATAGCCTCTGTGCAAAGCTTAATTCTTGAACTGAAGTCAGTGCTGCCAAGTGCCCACCAGATCCTTTGCAATGAATTTCTGACTCATCCCATGGTAGAGAGCTTTCTGTGTAGTGAAAGCACTTCTTTTTATTTGGACCTAAAGTCCAACCAGGAGGGCACAGTGCTGTGCAAGAAAATATGAAGCATTTCAATAGACAGTACAAAGGACACAACAATTTGAAAATATCTGGCTTATTTGATATACATTTGTACAATTCCTATGTGCTTGCCTTGATTTAGACCTACACCCGACCAGAACCATTGTCCATTGGGAGGTATAAAATTTAACTGGTCTCGGTGCTTCGTGCAACATGTTTACTGGACCAGTTAGCATTCATTAAGTAATAAGGTCATATATATAGGTCAGGACTCAGAAATAGGTTAGGAGCCAATAAATGTACAAATAATGAAGATCTATATCAGTATTAATAGTCAGTGAAATGAGTTTCACAATGTTTAAGTTTCTGTGTTCACACAGCATAAATGATTTCCTGATTATATAATAAATGGTGTGGAAAACATGCCCTTTACTTGGGAAATGAAATTGTAACAACATAAATGCTATTCATATCATTCAGACACAAATTGAAAAAAAAACGAGTAATGAATTAGCTATTGAAGTAAATGTACAACTTATTCATAGCTTGAATTGAACCAAAGCTGTTAAAGCGGATGTAACATATACAAGATAGAGCAAGGGCCACATTTTGTTATGAAGAATCAACCAACAGCAAGGCAAGACATTGGTAGGTAGAGTGTCACTAAGACCTCTACCAGGAAAACAACCACTAGTGCAAGAGCAAGAACAAGCAGCTAGAAGCAGAATCTGACTTGTTTCTCATCTTACCACCATAAATTGGTAAGATTGTTCTCAATATCAGTTTTATCGAATGCACCGTAGTACTATGGCCTGAGCCTATAGCATATAACACATGTCCTATGAATAAAAAAATGTGTAATAGTGGTGCTACAAGAATATCTTATGTGTAATGGTGGTGCAAATTAGAGCACAAATGTTAATTTCCACCAGCTAGTAAAACCATCTTGTGTTGCTGAGACCAGTTAGATGTCAGACTCAGAATGATTAAAATACAAAACAAACTATTTCCAAAACCTCATTTTAGTATTCATTTCCCAGTCATATAATAAAAATCACCATGCCACCACATACTCATTTTCCAAAACCTTGGTAATCACTTTGCTAGCTCAAGTAAGGCTAATTGTTGATCCTAGTATCCTCAAAATGAGGAAAAGAGGAGAAAATCCAACAATGACTCATTAGAAGAACTTTTAGGGGAATACAACATTACTCTTACATTTATGAACTCCGGTATCTGATGCATTCAAGTGCTTGTTAACTGGAACTTCAGAGATCTAAAAAACAAAACCAAGTATCAGAATTTAGCTGAAAAGGGTAAGTTGTTGAACTTGCATTAGATATATGAACAATAAGTACACTTTTTCCCTTACAGTATCGGAAAGCACAAGCGGGAGCACAGAAGAAGTAACCAAAAGCAGAAGACATTGCAGATGCAGGAGCTTCACTTCCATCATAGCAATTTCAAAAACCCTGGAAACGCAAACATCAGCAATTGGGAACCACAAACCTTCCTGAAAACCATACCACAACCAAGAAATTTCCCACAAATTAAGTGTCGCCCAATTGGGCACGAATTTGGATTCCTCGAACTCCAAATTCATAACCCCTCCACCTTGACAGAATTCAATAAAACGAAGTTATATCCAAAACAAAGAAAGGAAATGGAAAATATATAGAATCCTCGTCGATTGACCTCTAAGGTACCAACTAAATATTACACGCGGTAACCACAACTTATCTAAATCAATTCTACTACAGCCTCTTTTTGAATCGATAAAGAAGTCAGCAAAAAATGTGAATCCCACTGGTTTGCACGTATAGCAGAAAATAGACAAAAACAGTTTGACAAACTGACAAAGTTTAATATGCATTAGTTCTTCACTTTACTGACTATGCAATTGCAGAGCCTGTTCGTATGCACCTTATATTTAGCAACAATATAAAACTAGATCTTTCTGATCCCCATTGCTAAGCTTACTAAGGGCAACAGGTACATACAAAACCATTCACATAAGTTGGTTTTGAATGAGAATATAAGAAAATAGTTATTTCGATTCGATTCTCCGAAGGGAGGGTTATATTTTAAACTTTGAAAGAAACACCATCCATTCTTCCCCTAATTATTTTTTGTGCCATCGGCATCCATTCAAAGCCTAGAAAAATAGTTTATTCCAACAGCCTGCTTAGAATTTAACACCTAATTAAACAATTTTAAGTAGGATATCACAAAGATCATCCTCCCTTTTCATCTGGTTTATGCATTACTCTAAAATCATCCACAACAAGCCAGGTCTACACAAAGTCAGCAACCATAGTAATGACTTCACTACAACTACCGCTTCCTGTATCTGTAACTGCACCACTCAACCACACACACAAGCTGGACAAACTCATTATAGAAGATAGACTGCAACTCCACAATCAATCACCAAAATTCTATTTTTACAGCTTCCCACAAAATTCTATTTCCAAGATACTTCGGCATGTGATCGAAACACCCAATCAAGGTTTCAGAAAGGCAGAAACGGGAAGCGAGGCATAAGCATCAATAATAAAAATAATTTATTCATAAAAAATCATATAATTTAGTTCAAACAACACATGATTTCATAGCAAAGTCGCCAAATTCATCAAATTATGGATTACAAGTCTTAAAATCAAAACATTCATCCATTAGCAATTCATAAGGGCGCATTTCAGCAATTCCCCCCAATATCTATTCCAATATGAGTAAGTCACTATTCCAATATCTATTAGTCTGTTTTTCAATTAAAAATCTGATCTAAGTGAGCAAGTCTCTATGATTAAAGCATCCCAATTCCAGTAACTGTGCTTGAAGCATTCCAAATTGTCAGGCCAACAACACTCATCCTAATGTTTGCTAGTCATAACATAGAAAGGGAAGAACTCATTAGTTGTACTTGTCCAGTAAAAATAAAAGAAAAAAGATTGTTCACATACAGTTTTAGTGAATATATATTACAAAACGGAACAGATAGGCAAATTTAACGAGTAGTTTCATCATTGTACCCTATTAGAAAGTACTACTGAAGACCATGTTTGAACTCAAACCATAGTTTCTACCGTGAAACTGGTTACACGTCTAGGATCTATGAAAACCACATCAACATAACATTAGGATAATCCAAAAATATATTTACGAACCCCCAAGTCAATATATATCATCTGCAAGATTCAATCCTCCAGTAGCCCAAACAATTAATTCATTACTCTTCTATTAGTTTTTGCTGGAAAATTCAGATCCTACCAGCAAGGTTTTAAAAGGCAGAAACGGGAACCAATGCCTTTTCCTTCCAACTCACGAGGCATAAGCCTCAATGATAAAAATAATCTATCCGTAAAATGTCATATAATCTAGTTCAAACAACACTAATTTCATAGCAAAGTCATAAAATCCATCAAATTAGGAATTTGAAGTCTTAAAATCAAAACATTCATCCATTAGCAATTCATAAGGGCGCATTTCAGCAATTCTCCGCAATATCTGTTCCAATATGATTAAGTCTATATTCCAAATTTATTACAATCTGTCCCAAGGGAGCAAGTCTCTGTGATTAAAGCATTCCAATTTCAGTTACAATAATCAATACTGCTATCATAAAAGTTCCCATTCAACAATCAATACAGCTAACACAACACACAATAATCAGTAATGTTACTAGAGTGAATTGTAATGCAGAAATGAGTGTTTAAACTCCAAAAACCATCTGCTCTAGAGTCCAAAATACAAGCACAAACAGGTTCACAAAACCAGAGAAAAGCCTAAAACGACCTTCAGATTGAGGACATGAAGAATGAATCAGAAAGAGTGAGAATGCATTAAAACCAGTGGATGATTCGTTGGTGGCGGGGCTAAGAAGCTTACCTGAGATGAGGTCCGGTACTTGGAGAGATGCGCGAGAAGAAGGAGAGAGCAGCAGCGTTTAGGGCTTTTTCCCCCAATTTCTAGATATTTAGGAAGTTTAGCTCTCCCCTGTAATTTTCATATTTAGGGAACCCAGTTTATTATTATTATCATAGGCTTGTTTGGGTTTTAAATCTGAGAAAATGAAGGAAAAAGCAGAGAAAGAGGGGTGCTTGAAGAGGTGAATTCGTTGCTTTTTTCTGAGTATCGTATAGAAGATGAGAGATTTGGCAGCTGATTGGTAGTCTACTCTCGTCTGGTAGTTGGGAAATTATGGCATTTACTTCATACCTAACTGCTTTTTTTCCTTAGATTTTAACCGTCCGTATAAAATTCACTCACTAGAGCTTCCACGGTTTTGCTATGAGAAGTCTATATCCTAGTCCAAGTCTCTTATTTTTTGAATATATATTTGAACAACCGATGCTGAAAATTGACATGTTACGTTTTAACATTTTATGTGATTGTTGATTCATTGCTCATTTTGCCATTTGGTTTTCAGACCAGGTTTAATTCTGGTTCTCCTGATTGGGAATCTTGTTTTGAGGTTGTGCTTTTGTTGACCAGTGCTTTTTGTTTGTTGTAATTTGAGGGTTTGCCCTTGTCCTTCAGCTTCATTTCGAAGCTGTTGGTTTCTTTATAAAAAAATTGATGAAAAAAAAAAACATTTTTTTGTGATGCCTAGCATGAGAGCATGTCTTGATCGTAATCGACCATTTTTTACCGACCGAATTCAGAGCTTAGTTCATGATGATATGACTTACAATAGCATTATAGGTGTTCTCTGCAAAGCTAATAGATTGGGAGGAGTTGTCCAAATATTTGAGCATATGGATGTCAATTAGAAAGTCTCATGTGATTTTGCTTATAATACTATGATTGATAATGGGTTATGGCTCTGTTGGAAAGTTTGAATAAGCATAAAGTTTACTGGAGAGGTAATCATAATGTATGCACCCTGATTTAGATCACACTTTGTTCTCTTATAGAAGGGTTCAAAAGTCTAGCTTTCCGAGAACATGTTGGATTTGGATATGAGTCCAAATGTTGTAGTATACACATTCCTCACTAGGAGCTACTTCAAGTGTGGTAGCAAAAAGGATGGTCATGCGATGCATAAAGAAA
>JAYMSV010002805.1:0-10588 GCA_036897745.1 Erodium moschatum
TGGCCTCCCCCCAGCCGTGGCCTTAGGCGGTTGCCTATTTGGCCAAGTGGACGGGCCGGCCCTGGGTATCTCTCTTGTAGAGAAGACAACAATAGGTTTGGGCTAAGGCTTTAAACTAAGAATAAGGCTTGTGCTAAACAATACAAAAAAGCCCAACCATCTCCATAACCCATAACAATACAAAGAACAACTAATTCTAATAACCACATATGAAATATGACTCGTAACATTGCCTGTTTCTTCAAACGATTCTTGTCCTCAAGAATCTTATTCAGCTCAAGGATGACAGAGAATAACTCAGCATAGAGAAACACCTCGTGAACCACAAGACCGATGTATGCTTTCCCATTTTCTTATTGCGCTGGCTCTCTGTTTCGGATTTTCTCTGCTATCATGCTAACGTATCTTCCCAATTTGTCAAGAAGTTTAATCCATGAAATTGCACAAAATCTGAACTACCATAAAGTCATGAAAGGCATCCTTAACTTCACTCTCAATATATTGTGTAAAGAAAATTTCACCTTCACACATTCCCTGTTCTTGTGTCAAAACACATTGCACAGTCACAATATTTCGAACAAGAGCATTGACTGTACCCATGATACCGTCCTCGGCACATTGTGTTCTATAAACAACCAATTCACCAACAATTTGTGCAACTTCTTGCCTTTCTTCCTCAAGGTCGAAAATATCATTCACTTTCTTATTTTCAACTCTCATGTTCGCTGTCAGAAAAACAGTTACGAGAACGTCCCTTTTTCTGACAAACACTTGAGGAGCCCGACGTGCCATAACCAAAATGTTGAGAACTTGTGGAGACAACAACAATCCACAGTAATTAAGAACATAATGAAGCTTCACTTCAAGGTAAATATGAGGTAGTAGCTCTTGGACATAATCAATAGGAACAATAACAACCATAACTGATTCAGAGGCTCCATATTTCTTTGTAATAATACCATACCTGAAATTGCAGTATATGAGACTTTGAGATAACTCTTTAATGTCTAAGGTTTGGAGCAAAATCTTCCTTGATATTTTGGATATATATATATCCAATTCATAATAGAAATTACCAAAACTGCTTCCATAATAAAGTTGTAATTCAACTCCCTTGAGACAACTTGTTTCAAATACCCCATATCCATATTGATGATCGTTGCATTTTTGCTCAAGAGATACATAATTTCAGCTAAGTTTGATGACCAAATAATAATGCACTCCACATCAGCTGGATTAGCAAAAACATGGACCAACTTGTGTTTAATATGGTAATCTACCACCACCTCAGCAACTTCAATGTTAAGCTTGTGGTCCGCAGAAAAATTATGTGTATGGCCTTTCCTTGATAGTACACATCGAGCAAGTACGAGAACAAGTTGGTAGTGTCGAATGATTGTAACACAAGCAGCAGTGCTTCCACAAGTTGGCCAGAGAAAATCAAAGTGAGGACCCTCTTCATAATTCCAATTATCAATATATTGTTGGTCTTCACGATTCTTATGATACCATATAAGTCTTTTTCTCATACCAGAGAACTTTTCTATTTTATCTCCCAATACAGTTAATTCGCTCCAGCCTCTTTGTTGGCTCAGGTTGCTCATGAATCCCTCTTGATGATGTTGAAATTTCTGATCATTTGATATAGTAGCAAAGCCTCTCTGTGAGTTGAGAACTCCAACCTGGTTTCCAATATGAACCCCACGAAAAACTAACGGCCCAAATTGACTAGCCACACCATATGCATCTACAAGGGAATGTGGATAATATTCCATGTAAAATGGATCAACAAAAGTAGGTTGAACAGTAAATCCAAGTTGTCCATATAGCTTATTAAAATTTTGTGCACCCCCTCCATGTGTGTGAGTTCCAGGTGACATAGCATTAGTCAGAGTATGGAAGGTTGGACTAGCAGCACCATTGCCTTTAAAAACCAGAGGAACAGCTCCATAAGAGTATCCAGCAACATATGGATAAAGAACGTTGGAGTTGAAAGGATATCCAGCCACATCATATGGCGGAGGAAATAAGGTTGGAGCAAGCTGATTGGGATGAAGTGGATTTGTTGAAGTCATGAACACCTTTGTTGTTGCACATAATGAAGTTGTGGACCTAGATGATTGCACTATCTGATCTGTAGAGAATTTGGAGGCAGCATTAAGAATGTGATCTGTAACAAAGAATGAGGTGCTTCTTCCTTGAGATGGCATTTGAGACTTGAAACTTTGATGAAATGAATTTCTCTGTTGTAGTCTTCGGGGTTGCAGCAAACTCTCACTGATACTGCCACAAACATAGCTTTTAAGAAGTATCAAAATCTCCATATTGTCAATTACACCATATATTTTCTCATTTTCCACGAAGAGACCTTCCAAAACATGTATATCCACCCCAAAGACATCCATAACAATATAATACCACCTTGAACTCATATTTCCAATAAGATGAACTTTCATGATCCAAAGACTTGGCATCACAAGAATATCAGTGACTTCAAATTCTAAAAATGCTTCCATATCTAATTCACCCTCCAGATGGTTTAAAGCTTCATGATCTAACTTATCATGTTCAAGCTTAATGTTTCTACTATTTATAAGTGTAAAACCCAATCGACTATATTTGCCACCATCAATGATAAATTCCAATTCTCCTACCAACCCAACAAGAGTGATAGCATAATAAGTAACCGATATGGTCTTCAAATCTGAATTTCTCATGGAAACATAAATCCCAAGACACTCCTTAACTTCAGTGAAAACACCAGAAATAACAGAACTCACTACTTCTTCCATTGTTAACTTTGCAGCAACACCCCTATTGAAACATAAGGCATCAAAACCCAATTTCTCCAAAGTAACCACAATACTATCGACTGACCCTGAGCCCTTCATTTCATAATATGTATCATAAATAAAACTCCTCATAGAAAATAAAATTCCATGTTCAACAATGAGAGATGTGTCAACTCCAGTAGGCCAAATAAGCATTCCCAGACTAACTTCCGATGGAGCATAAAACAATAATTTAAGGGCATTTTATCAAACACCTTATGTGCATCAAAAAGATCTTCTTCCAGTGTGAGCATATAACAATCATCTGAAACCTCCTTTAGTATTTGGTCGAACTCATGAACCTTTGTAGTTGCTATTTCATGCTCAAACTCAAAATCAACAGAAACACCATCTGGTTTCGAAAATTGGTCTTTACCCAAGCTCCCGATAGAGACCATGGTAGGAGATGGAAATGCCATACAAGATTTTTCAGGTGGGTTTGGAATCATAGAAAACATTGTCTGAAGCATTGTGATAACTTCGTTCATTTGAACCTCAACACTAACAAGTGACTGGTTGATGCTGTGAATCTCCATCCTTGCAGCTGAAAGGGAAAACATTTCCTCCATCAGTTTGAGCCTAGAAAGTGGCTTTGATACCAATGATACACTCCTAAAATAGAGTGATGATGGAAGGGACAGAAATTAGGGTTTGTGAAGGGATGAAGAGAGATAAGGAGAAGAGGGAAGGATAGAGAGAGAAGTAGATAAAATATCAATTGAGCTTTTTGCTGCCTTTTCCATTCATTCACGTTCCTCTTGTACAAAGGAGAAGATGTACAGTAACTCTATGTTGGGCCAGGGTTTACAAATAAATAAAAGGCTTGAGCACACCCACTAGTACATATAAGAGCCCAACTAACTTACATTCCCATGCTAATGACTCAATTAGATGTTTGACTCGTAACATAGGGCACCAGGGGCCCATCACACCAGCCTGGGGTCCGATCATGGATCCTGACGAGACTGTTTGGCAGCCCTCGCATGTTGGTCATCATTGTCCTCCTCGTCAACAAGTTGTCGTGTGGGGATATGGATCCCTCTAAGATCCAAAGCCCTCTTCAGCTGACTGATGTGGTTGTAGCATTGCCATGTCTTCCCTTTTCCCTTTGGCCTTCAACGCCTTCGTACGCATGAGACCCAAAACACTTTCCTGCTCTCGAGGCTATTTCTACTTCCCAATGCGAGGTATAATCCTAGTAGCCTCATGTAACTGGCCTGACGCTAGTACTATAGGCAGTAGAGGGGGCCTCATCCTCGCGGTCGTTAGCCAGGTCACTGGTCTTTATGACCTCGGATACCCCGGCTAACGGTTCGGGATGTGTCAACTGAATTTTTGGAACTGTCCCTCGAGACGTTCCTTAGCCATGTCACAGGTCTCCGAACTGACCTTACCCCCCTCAATGAGCACCGAGAATCTCAAGGGTTGGGGTGGGAGAGAGAAGGGGGACCCTTCTACCTCCCATGAAATCCCCGATCAGATACAAGGTCAGCAAGGTGAGTAGCTCATCAACCGGGAGCACTTGTTGTACTCTAGGTGCCCCCCACTCCATTCGGAGCATTCGCACCGTATCAAATCCCATATGGACCCTCAGGGAATCATCATAACGAGCTTCCTCCCGCTCCACTTCTGGTATACGGGCTTGGCATGTCCCAACCCAATGGTTAAGCCTCCCACAACGGACACAAAAACCTAATAGGCGCTCATACTATAGCCCTACCGTGGTGGGCTCCACATGGCCTGAGAATCGGAGACAGATCCTCCGGTGTAGCGGCCTATCCACATCAATATTAACCCAAAACCATAGGAAATCATCAAAACGACACGGAGTGGGAATAAGTGCAGATGTTACCTCAGTTCCTAGTGCATTTTTCAGGATGGAGCGAACTGGGGCATTCCTTGCATCGCCCGGGACGTTGAAAGCCCTCACCCCGATGTTCATATGCTAGAAATGGAGTGAGTTATGTCGCATGCACGATTGGAGCGACATCAGAAATAACGGGTATCCGCTGAACGCCCAGGGCCTTCAATGACAGATATCTTCCATAGAGTTCCAGGACGGGAATAAGAACGCCACCGCCTCCTTTGACAGAGACTCCACTTCCAGCTCCGTACCCTTAAATGCATCACCATCACCCCATAGAGGGTACTGGGGTTGCAAAAGACATTGGAGAGAACCCTCCCCGCCAGAGCATACCGGTAGGTGTGTCCGCCATGGCCAGAACCGCTCCGGCCGGGACCACCACTACCTCATGACTTTGGAGGGCGACCTCGCTTCGGCTTCGCCAGGACCGTGTCCGGTGGTGCAAGTCCTGGAGAAAAAAACCACCAACATCGTATCGGCTAGTGATGGGAGGGTAGATTGAAAGAGCAAGGCCGGTGATGACGACATCGACTGGAGGCTAGGTGGGTTTATGTTCGGCGGTACAAAGAGAACGCTTTGGGGTTACGTTTCTTCTTAACCTGTACCGGACGTACGAAATCAAACGGAGGTCTCGGGGCCATGATGACGGAGGTTAGAAATTGCTTCTCAACAGGCGATGGATGGCGAGAGCAGGTGACGACGACATTACAGTCGAGGAGTTTGCAGGAGGCGGAGGGTGTGAGACAACTAGATCGCTATCTAAAAAAGAGAGAAACACGACTATGGGTGTGAGATAGTTGTTGTTAGCTTACATTAATATGTTTATTATTTGATAGACCTGAGTAAAATTTGGCTATTTCCGACTATAATTAGAATTATATATAAATTATGATTTAAAATATTAATGCACTTAATTTATGAAATATATATAAAATAATTGAAGGGATAATTATTGAAGATATTTGTTTCTTTCAAGCAATTCAAAAAGAGAATAGTGTTTCTTTCTGCGCGGAAACCCTATAAGACTGGCAAACTCCGGTCGTTTCCATAGACAACCACTCGAGTTCCGTCATGAGGTTTCTGGTGGGGCTTCTCCATCACCTGCCTTCAAGACTGACTACTCCTCCTTCCTCTGAACATTGTCGTGTGATGTGCCCCCCCCCTCCACGGTCTGTCGATGCAGAGCTATGGTTTTCCTCTACCGTCGACCACCATTGTGTGGCTACCACCGTCGAGGCCGTCTACCCACCAGTGCCTTTCTTCCTCTCCTGCGCCTGGTCTGGTGCGGCACGCGACTGCTCGTCTCGGTCTGGTAAGACATGCCGTATTTGACTCCGACAGGTTCTCGCCGGTTTCGATCTTGTCGGACCATCACGGGGTCCTAGCCCCCAGTTCCCTCTGAGGTCGACCGAGGCGTTTGTCCCTCCTCTCGGGTCTCCGGAGCTCCTTTCGACGGTGAGAAGCTCTACCGACGTCGTTCCGTCTTGGGAGGCTTGTGGGAATCTCCATATGGGTCAATGTTGTGGCCGCCTCCACGTGGAACATGATTTTTCCACCACCTCTCCGAGATCTTTAGAACACGCTCACCCTTGCACATCTCTCCTTTTTTTCGGCCCTCAACAACCAAGCTTGTCGACCTCGAACGTTCATGCTCTCCCCCTTCCCTTTGTCTTTGAAATGTTCTCGATCGACCTTTCCGTTTTCGTCATGGTGCCTTGGTCCTAAATCGTATCCACCTGTAATCACCATCACCGCCAAGAAAAGGGGATCATTGTCCGTCATTCCTATCCTAGAATATAGACAAGGACCCTGACCCTTGGGGGCCGACGCCCAATGGGGGGTGGAAATCCATTGGGCCCAGAAACGGATGTATCGTCTCGGCCTCTTTTCCCCGGTATGTGACACGTCATCCAACACGCCAATACAACTACCCTTTGGGGTATTTAGATCACTGGTCTTGTTTATCTGAGACTATCTATTGTGGTCTTTTTGAGTTCTATTTTGCATGATAGGAGTTTTGTGTGTAACCTAGGACGCCAAAACACCTATTATAAATGGGGGTTCCGGACTATAATATCGACTGTAAGAAAATTATCCCAATTCATATTTCGGCATGCTTGTATTGATCAATAAACTAGAACATTTAAAAAAAACATCAACGCCCTCTGACTTCTTGAATATATTTACCCAAACAAAATAATCAGTATGTTAATCATAAAAAAAATAAGATGTTAAGGGTAAGTATTAAATTAATTCTACGAAATTTAAATTAATATTTATTACCCTTATCGGCTTCTCCGCTGTCCAAATGCTATGTTATGGCTCATTGGCCGACATCGTATACGAGTATTTGAAAATGGCGACACCAACGACCCTTGAGTGCATGGATAGATTTTTCCACGCCGCAATTAACGTCTCCGGGGATACCTATCTCTGTAAGCCGACGCGAATGATAATGCCCATTTACTGCGTGTTAATGATACATATGGGTTCTCCGGTTTTATCGGCAATCTCGATTGCATGCATTGGGTATAGAAGGGTTGTCCAAAAGCGCATCAAGGGGTACACGAGCGTGAGGATCTTCCCAGCCCGAATGCTATGCTAGAAGCGATTGCGTGCCTCCGACGCCTGGTTTTGACACACGTATTTGAGTCTGTCACCGTCAAACAACGACATTAATGAGTTCAACAAACCTCCATTGTCCACTCACGTACAACGAGGTGAGCATCCAACCATCGCGTTTATGGTAAACGATCACGATTACAACACTCCTTTTAATGTTTTGTGTTTTTATCGTTGGTGTTATGTAGTTTCCGTTTATCACCTCCGCTAATTATATACCAAAGTTCGTTTGTTCAACTGTTATGGTCCAATAACAACTCCCTAAAAACTTGTTAAAACAAATTACTGTTGTTTGCGGCTCTCGCGACCTTGTGCCATGGGAGTTGTCGGTCCTTGTTGAGCCGTCATTACCGTTACAGTAAAATTATTTTATTTCGATTTCAATTATTTTATTTGAATATGATTTCTCATATGTACATACCTTGTAAGTTACATACACCAAGGTTGCTGTTCTGCGACGAGCTCATTTTATAACGTCGTAGAAGTTGTACACTTCTACTATGCCATAACAAGGCGTCGCAGTAGTATATATCTCTACGACACGATATAATGGCGTCGTCGAAGTCCACAACTACTACGACGTCTCCAAATGACGTCGTATAGGTGTTGTACCTCTACGACGACATCAGATGGTGTCGTTGTAAGTTGGTCACCTCTATGATGTCATTAAATGCCGTCGTAGTAGGTCATGGACTTCTACGACACCATTATATGACGTCGTAGAAATATATACCAATGCGATGATAATTGTATGGTGTCGTAGAAGATGTCCTCTTTAACATAACATTAGCAAACTTATTCTCTCACAAAACCTCTTTAAAACTTTTGGTGTGGATAAGTATCGATCAGTCACAAATTTTAAATTAAAACTCTAAAATACCTCAAAGACAAAAACAGGTTTAAGTTGACGAACATAATTTACATGGTATATATCCATTGAGAGACGCGAAGATCAGGTCGGCTCGTTACGTGGTCGAAATGCGAGTATATGAGACTAAACATGTTACATGTGCGTATTGGATGTTTGCGGAAGAGAGAGAAAGCTTGGGCTTGCCACGTTTGTCAATAGTGTAGGTTTTGTTCGAGAAAATCATGTGAATGTAATCTACCTATAGGTTTATAGATCTATAAATAGATGCATGGGTCGTGATGTAAGAGCACACACTCTCGAAACAATATCAAACTCTCTTAATTCAGATATAAGAAACAAGTTTCTCAAGGCTACTATGGCGAGTTCAGTCGGTTCAGGCCACCAAGAAGCTCCCTGCGAACCCGGTACTTATTCTAAGATTAATCTCACTCATGCATATGCGTTCATGTCTTGCTTTTTTGTGTTTTATGAGATAGATAATACATAAGAAATATAACTTATTGTTTAATCTAGATTTTTCAAGGTATAATACTAAAAGTAACAGCATATATTGTTTAATCAGATTCATGGATGAAGTCGTGGCCAGAATTGGTGGGACAGAATGGCGAAGCTGCAGCCGAAAAGATAAGGAAGGAGAATCCTAAACTAAATGTCATCGTCTTGCCCGAAGGAAGCCCCACGACCAAAGACCTTAGGCGTGATCGGGTTTGGGTCTTCGTGGACTCCAATGGAAATGTCGCTGTTACCCCCAAGACAGGCTAGAGTTTTACTATATTTATGTCCTTTAGCGGTAATTAGCTTGTGTGGGGAATTGTTTCCCTATACTAATAAATAATGATTACCTGCTAATTAACTCCTTGTAACAATAGGAGATATGGATATTTTGCTCTATGAATGAAATTTTATATTGCAGCTTTTCCCTTCTTCTTTGATTCTTTTTGCTGGTGAATATTCAAACTCTACTAGTTTTGTGGAAGCCAATTATTGAGAACATACAAGAGTACTCAAAATAAAAAAATTCTATCTGCTTGACTATTTAATTAAGGTGTTATACACCGAATAAATAGATATAGCAGTATGACATTCTAAGCGGTTTTATCGTGTTTACATAAATAATTTGGATTATGTTATTTAAAATTATTAACTTTTCTGAGATAATTGGTTGAGAGATGAATGAAATATTATGTGAGCAAGTGATTTTTATGGATATTTTGCTCTATGAATAAAATTTTATATTGCAGCTTTTTCCTTCTTCTTTGAATCTTTTTGCTGGTGAATATCCAAACTTACTAGTTCTGTGAAAGTCAATTATTGAGAACATACAATACAAGAGTACTCAAAATAATTAAAACCCATTTGCTTGACTATTTAAGGTGTTATACACCGAATAAATAGCTAGCTATAACTATGATATTTTAAGCAAACTAAAGTTTACATAAATATTTGGATTATGTTATATAAAATTGTTAACTTTTGTGAGACAACTGATTGAGAGACAAATGAAATATTTTGCTCTCTTTTTTTCTGAGCAAGTGATTTTTATGGATACTCAACTTTGGTGTAAAGTATAAGGATAAGAGGGATAATCCCTTCCGAAGAATATTACAAATCAGGCAATCAAGAGTCCAAGCATGAGTGACAACAAGTTTTAAACACGTGTTTTATAATTTAAGTTAAATATGTTTTGGTATCCTTATGTTCGGCCCACGAATCTTTTTCGATTTAGGGCTAAAAAACTAACGGAATATTCTATTTTGTTAGTTATGTGACACCATGTGCAGTTAAGTGTAAGGTCAAAAGACGATTTTACCTTAATTCATTTAAACCTTATGAATTTTGATAGAGAAAATTATCTTTATACCCTCATTTAATAATAAATCAAATTGATTTTGAATACCTAAAATAGTAGATCAGTAATAAATATAACATAAATCTAGTGATACATCATTTGATACATCTAATTAATCTAACCTAAACCATCGCTGATACTTCACCTTTACCTTTTAAGAAAGAAAACGACGCACACATCCTTTATCTAAATCTAACCCCATAAACATCATAGAAGCATCTTCAACAGAGGCTTAGATTTAGTCTCGTCTCGATTTCTTTTGGTTTCCCTACGCTTTGTTGGTAGGGCTCCGTCAGGTTTGAGGTGTTGGTCTTTGATGGGTTGTTTCGGGTCTTTAACCCTCTGGTGGATTTTGAGGTGCTTTTGATTCTAAGGCTCTTGAGTATTGGTGATTTTTCACCGATATTTCTCTGTCGTTTTGCGGTGTTGGTCGTCGTCGTGTCGGCGTCCTCCAACTCTCTCAGTTGAGGCTCCGATGAGATTCAGAGTTCTCTTCAGGTGCTCGTACGCTTAGAGGCGTTCTACGAGCGGCCTGACTATCTTTTTGAGCT
>JAYMSV010002806.1:0-10586 GCA_036897745.1 Erodium moschatum
GAGACTCTCAGCCCCAAATCCATCTCCGGAGCCGCCAATTCTTCGAACCCGAATCTGTTCGATCCTCATCACCAACCTCGCTGTATGTACAGAGCAACTGCAGATCCTTCACCCACAGAGAACTGAAAGACCAAAAATGTCGTTAACGTCTGTGAAAATGTCTGAGGATGTCTGGTTGACATGTGTCACCCATGCATTGTCCACTGAGACCGAAGAGATCATGGGCCTTCTTCTGGGCGATATCGAGGTCATTTTCTCTTCACTTCAATTCTGCAACTGTTCTTGTGACCTATCTTTAATTTCGTTTATTTTTTGTGTTTTTGTGTTTTATTTGATTGTTTGGAGAAGTGTTCTGGTAATGGAGCTGTGCTGATATTGATTTTTTGCTTTCTGGGTTATTTCTGATGTTTTATTTCGTTTTGATTTTGAGAGAATTGCTTCACTTGGGGTTTTGTGGATTTGGGAATAACCAATGCTGGGTTTGTTTGGCTATGCTGTTTCTGTACTTAGCTTGTTCATACAGTTGAAAAGTTCTTACTTTTATAGGCTGTATCCAGTCTGTTTTGGAAAAAAAATAATATGGTACTTCAATTTTGATAGAATTGTGTGATTTTATATAGGGTATATGCTGCTGTAGACTGTACTGGCCAGGTTCTTACATTTGACTAGACTTTGATCATGCGTAGAGCAGGTAGTTCAGGCATAGACAATTTGGTCGTGTGATGCTAAGTTTCAATTCAAATTGAGAAGTACGTTTCAGTGGCTGCTTATCGTCCTAGGCTAGTCTTGGTTTAGTAAACTAATATTGGTCCTGGGTTCATCCTATTACCTATCTTGTGGAAACCCCTTATGGTGTTAGGCTATACATGCAAACTTAGATAAAATAGTAATATAATTTTTTTAATTAGTTAACCCCGGCAGTTATGCAGTCTTGCTACTTTTTTTTAATATTGGTTCTGGGTTCATCCTGTAACTCTATTGTTATTATTTTTCCAATATGACAACTGATGTTGGTCCTTGCTTAGTTGATAAATTTGCTCCTTCAAGCCATTAATTGATCATTCAAAGTTATTGTTACAAGGGGTTTATCCTGCTTTCTTTGTTTCCATTGGTAATTATTGTGTCTTCCTTTTATATTTACAATGCTTTTGTTCCATGGAAACTACAGACGTCAAAAAATGGGAATGTGACGGCGCTGATTTGGGGAGCATCACCTCAGACAAGATCTGATCGTCGAAAAGACCGAGTAGAGACTAACCCTGAACAATTAGCTGCTGCATCAGCCCAAGCTGAAATATCCTAAATTCTTATTTATATGTTTCTTTGGATTACTCATAGTTTGACCTTAACATCCCTTTTAATTTCCGTATGAGAGGATCACTATTATTGGAAAATGGAAAATAGCCCTAACGTTCCCAGGATGTACTACTTGAAAGTACATTAGGGTTTCTAGTTGAACCTATGTTATGCAAGAGGATGAAAAGGTCTGATATTTCGCACATTGATTTCAGCTTCTATTGTTATGCAAATTTCTACAGCATGGCATTTCGCCTTGTTAATAACAGATAAATGCTCTCTAAAGAAGAGAATAGTTTGCATGAGTTTTGTTGCGAAATCATAATTTAGTTGCTCATAGGTGTGAAAATGACCACTAAATTTATATTTTCAACAACGCCATGGTTGAATCTATTAGTCAGCTATAGTGATGGCCTGTTAGTGACATTGAGTGCGAACCATATGTGCTCAGTGCTTGTATATTGTGATGTGAACTTGTGTATCAAAGGTTTTGGTAGTGTTTTGCACTTAACTTTATAGCACAGAATGACCGCATCGACAGGAAGGATGACAAGAGTGATTGGGTGGTATCATTCTCATCCTCACATTACAGTTCTTCCTTCCCATGTTGGTAAGTCTAGACCGAGTATTATACATTGTGTCTAGGTATGCACCAAGAGTTCTTCCTTCCCATGTTATGTATTGTCATCATAATAGAATGACTAATCTGATCTGTGACTGAGATTTGTGTTGCTCTAATGAATTTGATTGTGTCACATGCGTCTTCTAGTGATAGTATTAACTGCAAGAGAGACCATGATTATATTTGGAGTTATTTCAACTATTTGATTTCCACTGCCTCAATAACGCATGCACACATGCTGTTAGTGTAAATGCCCATATCAGTAATTAAGATATATTTCTCTCTTATTCCTTCTGCAGATGTAAGGACACAGGCAATGTATCAACTTCTAGATTCCGGGTTTATTGGGCTTATATTTTCATGTTATAGCGAGGACACAAATAAGGTACGCCTTGAACGCAATCTGTAAAGAATATGATCTTTTGTAGATGTTTGTTGGCTCAGCTGATCCCGAAATTTGTTTTTATTGTTTTTAAGGTGGGAAGAATACAAGTCATTGCTTTCCAGTCCTTAGACGGGAAACAGAATCATGTGCCAAGACCTGTTCCTCTATCTCCCATAAATAGAAGTCCAGTCATAAATCTTGAATCATCAAGTTCCTCTGATGCTTCATACAGATCTTCTTCAAGAATTGAAAACCTTGAACAAGACACCGGCGATTCAAAACTAGCTGGAGTTATAAAGGTACAAAACATGGTTTCGAGAGTTAGAATTTTAACATTCATAGTCTGATTTGACTAATTGCGGTTCTAAAGACAGAAAAAAAGTGTATTACGAAAAGAACCCACCTTTATATGGACGACAACATAATAAATTCAATTGTCTGTTCACCATGGTGCTGCACTTTGTTCTCTTATGTGAGGTCCTTAGTGCGACATGATTCTGAGTGCAAAGTCTTCCTTTTTTGGAACATCATGGTACCTTTACTCTTTAAATACTCAAACGGCCACAAAGTTGTCACCTTGTGAGGATTTATAGTTTACTCCTAACAATGAATAACCATGTAATCAGCATACTTCTGTAACACAGAGAACTGGGGTATGTGTTGGCTTGTACATATTAAGTGGATGTATTCTTTCCCTTATTTTGATACAAGCTGGACTTATCATGCTGGTACTTGCGATTGTAATTCAGTTTTCATTCATATAATTCAACTCCTCAACCCACTTCATACATGACCTATATATGAAGGGAGCCAACCACAAAAAAATTTGCTTTTGTTAAGGATTTTTTTTCTTCTTATTTCGTGTGCTTCATTTGTAAGAATAATACTATTTATCTTCATTAGCTTTATTCATTGGGTACAGCTATGTCCATTTTGGTAGGGCGGAGGAAAATCTTCTGACTTGGGGGGGTTCTTTGCTAATGCTGATGCCAATTATCTTGGGAGAGAAATAACTGGAGGACCTTACTACAGTGAAAATAGAGACAACGCCATAGTAGATATAGACCCTATGGATATGTCAGAAAGTATGCAAGAAGCAATGCACCGTTCCAATTTGGACGTGAGGTATATATGAGTCTATGTTGTCATTTGATATCCCTTTGTTCTTTTTACTATAAACAAAGAGTTATTATTTTTAGATTCTGTTGTCGTTGAGTCTAAGGAAACTTAATCTATTCCCATCTTTACCTTATTCATTCTATGTGGCGATCTTATTTAATGATCTCAGATGAAACACATACATATTTCTTTTGCAAGTATGATTTTTTCTGTTATTCCTCTTAATCTATGAGTTCTTGTTTATTTATTGATATTATCCACGGTACTGCAAAATGTTGGTACTGAAGAAACCATTTGAGTATTGTCAGATACACTCCATTTGTTCAGGCTTATCAGCACTGTTGTGAATGTATAATACTTTTCATCTTGATAGCCCATCGAACTTGCATTATCTGTATGGACAATCATGAATCATTGTTGTAATCCGTATTTCTTTATAGATATGACATGACTTTCAATTTTGAATTTTGTACTCTGTCATCTTCTTCTGATGAATCTAGATTGTTTTTGAATGACCGTCTCATGCTGTTCCATTCTTGTTTTCTCTCTCTCTATATATAATTAATTTTTGAAGTTAGCAAGAAAGTAACTTAATTCTGAATTATTTGTTTCCTGATAGTGGTGCTCAGTATGTAAGGAAGGAAGTTCCTTTGCTTGTCTTGCCGTGCTCATCTCTTCTTAAGCTTGATTCTCCATTAGCTTCATTTACCGATTTGCAAAGAGTGTTATATGAAGAGGAGCAAGCTGCATATAACCATGCCATTTCGCATGATGAAAGGTGATCAAGTCGTCTGTGTGCCATATTCATTTGCATTTTTCACTCATAGAATGATTCTTATTTCTTTTTATTTATTATACCAGAATCTAATAGTCTATATGTTTCCTAGGGATGGGAAAGTTCATCCTTTAGCTTTCATCCACCACACTTCGACATATCAGGCTTCATTGTGCAAATTGATGGAATATTGGTTTGTATCAAATACTCTACTCTATAAGTTAGTTTTCATTAGTTTATGTTTATACTCAGTCCCTCTTCTTTGACTCAATGCAGTTTAAGTCCGGCCATAAATGCCCTCCAAGATCGCTTAAGAGAAAATGAAATTCGGGTAAGGAACTAGATTAAACTTTTGAATTAAATGCAAGTAACAACCCACATAAATTGCCCACAAACAAATAAGTGCACAATAAAAAAAAAGGGTTAATTGCTAAAAACTACAAAAAGTTGTCCACATGCTAAAAACTACATCGCGTTTAAAAGTGGACAAAAACATATAATAAGTATTGTCCACAGTCTTCTGTTACAAATAATGAACAGAATATTTTGTTATGTTAACCCCTACAGGTATGTAGACAATACATATAACATTGAAAAGTATTGTGGTCAAAACATATAGCATTGAAAAGTACTGTGGTCAAAACATATAGAATTGAAAAGTATTGTGGACAAAACAATGGGCCAATACTTAACAGAACAAAAGATTCTGTTCATTATTTTAACAGAAGACTGGACAATACTTATTGTATGTTTTTGTCCACTTTTAAACTCAGTGTAGTTATTAGCATGTAGACGAAACTTTTTGTAGTTTTTAGCCATAAACCCTTATTTAGTAAGGCAATCGTCTATATAAAGGAGTCTCTCACTGTACTAAAAGAACCAACGAATTAAAAAAAATTATCCCCCATCTCAACAAAGCATAAACTTAATTAGGATTGAACAAAGTCAAGCATTAAAACAGAATCCCTAATTCTTGCATATACTCAAATAAATAGTCAAACAAGACATTTATTTGGGAATATATGGAGTATGCAATAACATATTTACAAATATATGGGTCCTGCCTATTTCTCACAAAAACACATTCCTCCCCATCGTTGTCTCTGCTGCAGCAAGGGACAAAGTATCCCTAATTTTTAACTACCGACGTTTTGTCAAAATCTAATAACTTGGCGCATATATAATGATGCAAAATAAGCTAATTATCACATGACAAAAGAACAAACCTCAATCCATTCTCGAGGGCTGAGATCTTCCCATCTTTTATCTATCTTCCATGGGCCACTGTTAGTATCATGGTATACAGCCAATCTCTCAAGACGTAGTGACTGTATACAACACAACAAAAAAATATCTGAGAAGTTTTTACAAAAGTAGAAGCATGTATATTACCATCATATTCCGTCATAGTACAACAAACCAACACAACTCAACAATGAATTATATCACTAGGGTCAAGTGTCCTAGGGATGGTTTACCAGCCGCTCAGTAAATAAATTACATCTTTCTCATTCAAAATCATTATTGCTCAATTTATTTGAAGGAAAATCAATTAAAGGGAACCGCTTTCGAGTCAACATCTTCTCAAATCAGTGGAAGATTTACGCACAATAGGTGGAAGGCAACTTCCTCTTTCCAAAACTCACTAATTATCGAAATCATTTTCGGATGGCAATTAGAATTCCGAAACTTAACCATTTAGCTAGAAGACATTTTTCTATACAAAATAAGCTTTAGAGTTCCTGGGTTTTTTCTATTTTTTAGTTGTCTTTTCAATGTTCTATCTATGTGAAATCATTTGATTGCTCCTATTATGTACGTTATAAAATATGGTGTAGAAATGAAGTTCCAAGGAAACCCGTGAAGGCTTTTGATGTCCATCTCGATTTTGATGAAGACAAACAACTTTGGATGTCCTGACGAAAAATTCTCTTTGTTATAGACATCGTAGCAGCATTGCCTCGTGACTAAGCTATCCAATCCTAGTTCTTCTCTCTAGTCTTCTGTCTCTACCGTCTGTTCCTGTCTTTTGTTCTCTCTATCTCTACTATTTATTTATTTTCTTACTTTCCTCTTGTTCATCTTTGTTCTTGGCTGGGAGCTGTTCATCCCATTTCGGGATCTCTCTCCTGTTATCAACAAAAATTCGTCTTATTGCTGATTTTAAAAACACACCGTTGCTGGAATGTCTTGTCATGAGGGATATACTTAGAGCAAGTAGGGTTTAAATTAGGACATGATTATTTTTTTTATTTTCTTTATCAAGTTATTTTTGCTCTTATCTGATGCTCTTTATTGCTGCAAATCGTATACAATGGTAGTCATCTTGTTTACCGTAAACCCCAAAGAACAGTTTTTTTACCCTAATCATCCTCGAGTCAGTTATTCAACCATATATGTCCTACTTTTAACCGATACAGGAAAATGACATTGTATCTATATCTTTGACCTTCATCCATGCTGCAATGGCACAAAGCTTGTTCTTTTTCAAAGGACTGTTTTCCGTCAGTGACCAATTCATGACGGCACTTTTTAGCAATCCCCCCTGATAATAATTCTAGATGCAACGAAACTCAAATTGAAGATCTAGAATAACTTCTAGAATTTAGTACTTAGCATATAATCAACTTAGTGAGGATAACAGACAAAGCTAAACCTTCCGCAGCTTATCCAAAGCACCACTGGCATCGAAGCTGAAAATTGCCCTTATGAATTGGTCACTGATGGAAAACAGTCCTTTGGAAAAGAACAAGCTATTCGCCGCACTATAATTTGGGCACGGGTCTCTGTTAGTAGAAACTAATGGAAACCAAATTTTCATTACTTTAGCTAATGGAGAACCGTGCCCAATTCAAAGTGCAGTGCATAAGTTGTACTTTTTCAAAGGGCTGTTTTCAGTCCGTGGCCAATTCATGAGGGCACTTTTTAGCAATTACCCCTAATAATATTCTAGATGCAATGTAACTCAAATTGAAGATCTAGAATAACTTCTATAGTTAAGTACTTAGTATATAATCAGCTTAGTGAGGATAACAGACAAAGGCAAACCTTCCGTAGCTTATCCAAAGCACCACTGGTATCGAAGGTTTCATTCCCATGCTTGTCCATTGTGACAGCTGCAAGCTTAGCTAAGGTAATCCCCGAAGTAAACGGATAGCCTGGATTACTGCAGCACATTTTTGTTATCAACTTTAAGCAGAAGAGATATAAGATGAAGCAAAATACCATCTAAAGTCTAAATAATCAAAATAGATACAAAAACATATATGAAATAGGCATACAAAAATAAAAGATATTTCAAGCAAAATTCAAATCCAGAACTCCATGAAAAGCTTCTGTTCACTAACCTTACAGAATCCTCATATCTTATATGTACATTGCTGATTGATATCCTAAGATTCCCAATAATAGTAGCAACAAGAGAACCAAACCATGAATTTCCAGTGGATGGCTGCAAAAGAAAACCATTGCTGATTGTAAGTGCTTGGGTTTCTCTCAGATGCTAAAATGTACAAGTGTGTGCCCCTTGGGCTTTTTCAAACACTATATGTAACTTGATAACACAAAGGACCATAATGATGCAATCAAATGTCATTCCTTACCGAAACAAGTTCATAAGCTGTCATACTGAATAACTGACCGTGCAAGTGCCATATGTCCAAAATAGCAAACATAATGCATAATTGAAAAAATGGTTCATACGCATAAAATCCCAAAATACACTACCCCAGAAAATCGTCCATGATAAAATACTTTTTATGTATAAAAGTTAAACTCGTGGTGAGAAAAACATAGGTTTCTTCCAAGTTTCAAGTCAGATGTATGAAACAAATTGATAACCATTGAGAAAGACATGCTTATAAGATACTGATTCCAAACCAGACATAAACTAATTCACATAACAAAAGAAATGAACATGATTTAAAAGTCTTACGCTTCCCAGCTTTGACTTCTCCATTGCTTCAAGAGTTGCTGATTCAGCCTCCTACAGATGATGAAAAATTGAAGTAAGTGTAAAATATACTATGCACAATTGAACAGAACAAAAAAACACAAATTCCTCTATGCATATGCAATGATCATCAAGAACACTTTCAAATAAACTTTTTAAGAACTAAATTTCATAACACATCCTCCAGATTTACATATTCATAGGAGTTACACCTGCAGTTTTTGTTTTCTGGATGTAAATTTATGTACTTGAACAGGAATATGCATGTGAGTAGCAGCTACCTAATAAACATAATATCTAGGTTGTCTTGAAACCGTAGAATAGTTGCACTGTAACATTGGCAAGGTTCTAAAACTCGTAGCAGGTACCTGTTCTACATAGCTAGCCTCTCGAGTAAATTCTTGGCTATGATCACATCTTTAATTACACAGCATACAATCTCTCCATGTTATGACCCAAATATCTGTTTGGGTAACTAATCTTCCAGGAGAAGGTCTCTTATGTCAAACATTTCTGTTAGACTAAATAAACTATTTATGAAAATAATGAATATAGTCTGTGTGATGGAAGAAGAAAAGGCACAACTACAAAGTCCAACTCCAACCTGTGGATATTTCCTCAGACAGTAGGATGAGAAATACAAATCATAACCATGGCTCTTTTTCAGGTAACAGTCTAGAATGTACTACCATAAATAAAATATTAAGGATGTGCCAATATTTAAAAGCATCGATCAGAAACCTAAAATGGGCAAAAACCGATGATCATAAAGATCCTATGTAACAGAATTAGGTAGCATCACAAGATGCATGATACAACACACAATATAACTAGTATCGGTAAACGGATTCCAAATTGTGAGGCACATATTCTCACATACAGATGGAATATTTTCATAATGGATGGACAGTTTACACACCTCAATCTGACGAATTTTAGCCTCAAAACGTTTTTCCATATCCTCCTTCTGTGGAGATAATAAACAACCAAAAGCCAGTTGTAAGGAAACAAGTAGTGTGTGAAACAAAACATACACACTAGAGTCATACCTTCACAGTCCGTCCATCATGGACAGGATGAGCAAGAACGAAGACCCGGTCAATTTCAACAATAACAGGTTCTTTGCCTAAACCTTGCCATGGAACCTGTAATCAAACAAGCATATACAAAAACATAGAATAAAATATCCAATTCTGAGTAAATGCTTAAGTTGAAATTCAGCTTAAGTCTGCAGCAAAAAAGGAAAGAGAAAACGCCGAAGTCATAGTCTTGCTTATATTGTTTTTAGGACAGGTTACATATTTAATGGAAAAGGAAAAAATGAAGAATCCTGAAAGAGTCAGAATTAATATTCTTATATCTTCGAAAACATTAAATAGCAAATCCAACCAATTTTAAGTTTTTCACAAGCCAGCCAGTAAATAGCTGCCAATGCAATTCAATTACCTTCAAGGAAATGGAACCAACAAAACCAGCTTTAACAATCACTGGAAGCTTTAGAGAATTTAGTGCCTCTGCCTTCAATTGCAAATCCCTAAGTTCAACATCTCCTGTAACAGTGGATCATGAGGAGACACAGTTATAAATACAAGTTCACAACTTTCTTATGAAAATAAGAAAACATAAAACAATTTCTAAGTAAGATACAAAATTTCACAAGTCCGGCAGATTGCTATTTCATCGTAATGCGGTGATAAAAGAACCGGTAAAGGATCATTCACACATAGCATATAAGATCATGAAGATTAAAAAACATACCATTCCAGACACTGATCTTTAAAGCCTCTGCTGAAAGTCCATGGACATATTCACCTAAATATGTACGAAGCAAATGCAGAACCTACAAGCAGAGTGCAAAAATTACTAATTTATCTGCATGATTTGCTAACAGTCTTGACTACAAATCAAGAAAAGGGTAAAAAACAACACATCAGTAATCTTCATGAAAACAGATATTCAACAAAGCTTCAAAGGATAAATAGATGCCTAAACTGCATGGTTTGTAATGAATAGGTAAATGATAAGTCCGCCATCAATGAGGTAGTTAGGAAGCTAGCATCCTTGGGTGTATACATATATATGTTTACTTGTGTATGTCTAATTATCAAGTAACTAAGATTAGTTCTTATTTCAACATGATATCATGGTTGTGGTTGTCAACTCTTGATAATTAGGAAGTGTTGGAGCAGGTATCCCTTGTGCCCTAGTGTGCAGAGAACTGTTTTGGACTGCCTAAGAGTGCAGTATCTGTTTCTTTTCTTTTTCCGGCGAATATTATTTGCTCCGACCACTATCCTCCGTCAAACTTTGTCCCCCCCACACCCCATTGGCTATGGAAACTGCAGGCTAACTGTCAGGACTCTAAAGATTATCGGGCCTCGCCGAAAAGAAGATGGGCTTGATGGGCTGGAAGAAGGCGGCCCAAAACAGAAGAAGA
>JAYMSV010002807.1:0-10585 GCA_036897745.1 Erodium moschatum
GTCCAATGGCGGTGAAATGTCGGTTCAAACAGGCAGTGGCGACGGATTAAGGCTGGGTACAACCGTGACAGCGGGCCCCCTTCGAAGTTTCCACGAGGGTGGTGGATGGCGGAGGATCCATAACCCTAACGTTGCTTGCAAAAGAAGCAACAGTCAAGGCTTTAGGCGGACGGCCTCGGCGTGGCTTAACTATCGGGACAGAGAGCCCCGAAGAAAAGGCCACAATTGTCGTGGATGGTAGAGACGGTAGATTGGCGGACGATGAAGGAGAGGAGACCGGAAGAGCTTGGTCAGAAGGGTGTTGCTTCGATCTCCTTCTACGACGTGGCTTTAAGGGAGACACCACATCAGAAGATGGGCGAGGGGGAGGCACAAGTACCGAGAACTGCACAAGGACAGACGAAGATGGGACAAGACAGACGAGGGCTACAAAATTATCGACGACAGTGACAAAGAGCTCCATAAATATAGGGCTACGAATTCTCGAGAGAGACACGTAGCGAGGGAGTTTCTGGTTGGTAGTATTGAAGTTACTTTATTTTTAAACCAATTGGATTAAAAATCATGTGAGATTTTTGGTTGGTGGTATTGAAGTTACTTTACTAAAAATCATGTGAGATTTTTTATCGTCATTCTAATTAATTACACGATATAGAATCATTCTTCAGGTATCCTTTTTATATAATGAATGATTAGTAATATCCACCAAAACAAAAGTCAATTTCTTTTGGTGAAATGACCATTTTGGTCCTGCTCCCTAAACTCAAACTTGGGGTGCTCCTTGTTTTCTTTTTGTTTCCCACCCAATAATAAATCAAATACCTATTGCTTGCATTATAATATTCGTGATATTTGTGGTGCAAATGATTCACAATTATAAATATTTGTTTTATTCTTAACCTATTTTAAATTGATTCAAGAACAAAAAGAATAATATATTATTAAATACATCTTTAAACTGTATATTATCCAAAAACCAAACTGGTAACTACAAACAAAAGGGAGTAATAAATTCGAGCACAGGAAGAGAAGAAGCCACCAACCGGTCTCACAGGAACATCATCGGTTCTCTTTTCTCTTTCTGGATAAAGTGTTCTTTTTTCTCTGCATCCTATTTTTGCAGTTCCAGTCTCTGTTCCATGTCTCTTTCCTCATTTTTTTGATTCTATCTCCTGATTCTTCTCCATAAGTGGGTGCTTGCCGATTCTGACTCGTGAATCTCATACCATAGCATATCCCCTCTTTTGTTCTCTCTTATTCAGCTCCGCACATGTAAGTAGCTCCCTCACCACTCTTACCTTAACACACACCATGTCAAAATTCAATTCATGTCGATTCACTTTCTGGGTTTCTCTTTCCGTTGCTTAAGTTTTTGTTTTTACTTCTGGGTCGAATTTCGTTTTATGGGCTCAATTCGAACAAGTGAAATGATTTTTTTTTTCTTCAAATTTTGGTCAATTTCAGGGATTTTTATGCAGGCAGGATCTGATCATGCTCTTTTGCAGACTTGTAGCTTTTTAAAATTAAAAAAAAAAAAAACTGAATTTGCAGACTTGTAGTTGAATGAACAGACACCCAAAGTTCTCTGATTTATCTTGTCCATGGTTGTTGGTTGGTTTTGGATGACTGAGGTTATCCTACAGAAATGATGGCTGATTTTTCTGTAATAAATGTTACTATAATTTTTAAAATGGATTTTGGATCTGTTTTTATGAGCTAGTTGTTCTGAATCTTCATGCCAGGAAAGTAGAGGAAAAGAAGTGGAAAGTTGTTTTTCCCTGATAAAATTTGAACCTTTTATTTTCCTCATTTTGTTTGTGTTGGCACCCTAATTTGGAAAATGTGCATTCTGTCATTCATAGTCATCAAAAGCTGTCCTTTCATGTGCATTTCCTTCACTTACGTTAGGGTAAATTTAATGTTGTTTATGCTTTTTTACGCTGAGATTTCCTGCTCTATTTTGTTGACAGACAGAGATGGGTGTGTACCTCAGTACCCCCAAAACTGAGAAGTTCTCTGAAGATGGGGACAATGAGAAACTTAGATATGGTTTATCATCAATGCAAGGGTGGCGTGCAACCATGGAAGATGCGGTGAGTACTCAATGGAACCTTGTCCAAACCATTTGAATCCCATAATATATCTACTTGCATTTTTAATTGATATTATATAGTCAATGTTATAGAGGTATGAAATTGTAAATTGAATGAATAAATCAATAGGGGTCTGCAAACAAATTGTCTTATACTGTATAGTGAAGTTGGTTCTCTTCTTTCCGCGGAGTTTAGATAAAAATTGTGAACTACATGGAAAGAAAGCATAGTAATTTTTTCCTCCATGTAGCAACCCCTAGAACAATTAAATATATTATAATTAGGATTATTTACATTGATGTTGGAGATGAGCTGTCCTTTATTGTATCTCAAGTAAGAACACGTGTTAAATTACAAAGGTGTAATTTGGCCTGCGGGTATTATAGGGCCTTAACTTGCAGCTTAAGCTTTTAATTAATTTAGTCCTCAAGTGGATCTGTCTCCTATTCTTCATTGATCTTCCTCCCAATGTTACTCCTTCTGCAGCATCCAAAATAATTTTATTCTTCTCTCCACTTCCTTATTTTGTTATTGTTATTCAATGATCTTACACATATTTTATGTCCATTTATTGGTGGTTTTTAAAAATCCCGCGAATTGACTTGGGTTATAGGTTTGGTTCCATATTACCTGTTAGATTGCTGTATACTAGCCTGCTTTATTATCCCTCGCATGGATTTACATGAAAAAGTAAATGCATGATTTGTTTATACATTTTAAGTATTTGATATGCTTGACATTCTTGGTAAAGTAAATGCATGATTTGATATGCTTGGTTCCAAATATGATACTTATATTTGGGTTGCAATGTTTATACATTTTAAGTATTTGATATGCTTGACATTCTGTTGATTTGTATACCTGTTTGTTTCCTTAGCATGCTGCAATTACAGAGTTGGATGCTTCAACTTCATTCTTTGCTGTGTATGATGGTCATGGAGGTAAGACTGGGACAATCAGGTATTTGTGTGGTTTGTATACTATTTACCAGCTTCTTTAGGGAAGTTTTATCCATAAGTAAACAATACCAGCTGGGCTATAAAAGTTATCCTTTTCTATAAGTTTCTGAACTCTGTGGCTGGATTTGCTTTTGTTTTGTATAGTTTAGCCACAAGATATGTGACACTCTTTTGGCTAGATTATTCGGAAGTTCAATTAAAGCTTCATCCTATCACAAAAATCTCCATATGATCTTATCCAGTATATTATATTATTCATTACTTGACTAGTCTAAATTGCAGGTAAGGTGGTTGCAAAATTCTGTGCAAAGTTTCTTCACCAGCAGGTGCTGAAGAATGAAGCATATTCAGCTGGTGACATAGGAACTTCTCTCCAGAGAGCTTTCTTCAGGTTCATTCATTCCCAAGCTCCTTTCTAAACTCCTTCCATTCTATATTCAGCTGGTGCTGAAGAATGTGCGTGTCTGTGTTTCGCTGCCTCTAAATCTAATGTCAAAATTTGCTTTTGCAGAATGGATGAAATGATGCGTGGACAGAGAGGGTGGAGAGAATTAGCTATTTTGGGAGATAAAATCAACAAGTTCACTGGCATGATAGAAGGGTTGATATGGTCCCCAAAGGGTAGTGATGGCAAGGCCAAAGTTGATGATTGGGCTTTTGAGGAAGTAAGTTCAAGATTCTGATTAATATTTTTTCATTGCTTGCCTTGTAGAATGTATGAATATAAATATATATTGTGATGAATCAGGGTCCTCACTCTGATTTTTCTGGACCAAACTCTGGCTGCACAGCCTGTGTAGCAATTATTAGAGACAATCATCTCATTGTTGCAAATGCCGGTGATTCTCGTTGCGTGATATCTAGGAATGGTCAGGTAATTTTACATCAACATGGACTCTATGCAGTGAATATTTCCTATCTGAAAGTGTGGTTTGCAGGCATATAATTTATCCAGAGATCATAAACCCGATCTTGAGATTGAAAAAGAGAGAATTATAAAAGCTGGAGGGTTTATCCATGCAGGACGAATCAATGGAAGTTTAAATCTTGCAAGAGCCATAGGTACCGTGCTTTAATTTTGTGCTTCTGAAGTTGTTTAGCAATTAATTACAATAAGAATGCAAATTAGAATTTCCAAGATTGTTTCACTGCAGGGGACATGGAATTCAAGCAGAATAAGTTTTTACCAGCTGAAAAGCAAATTGTTACTGCCAACCCAGATATCAACATTGTATGCAATTTTCCCTTTTGCCCATCAAATGAGTTCTAATATAGTTATTTTATAGGGATAACGGCAACAAAGTACTTTGAGGTATTCACTTTTTGCAAATCATATCCCACTTCTTTAAGTGTAGTGTAAATTTGTTTCAAATTGATAATTTTACCCTTTTAAAAATAATGAGTAAAAAACTTGAAAATCCAAAATTTTCATTTCCCCTGATTTTCTTCTCTTTTTTTTAGCGAAAAGGGAAGTAATATTATTAAGTTCCTGGAAAAGATTGACATAAGATAATAAGGACCAAAATTTTAGTCTATGGAAGCCCAGCGCTCTGGTCGAGTTAAACTGATTGGCTTTGCAAAGCTCGGTTTAAGATTCCCTAAATATGTGATAAAGGTTGTAGGCCCATTGATAACCAACCACGTCTCGACTCGAGATTCGCTAGGGCGCCAAGAATGAGTCTTTGTCCCTTGGAGAGGACTCAATGTACCACATCCTCGATGGGCCTCATTCAGCCTGGCGAGGCTGCTTAACAGACCTCGCCCGAGTGTTAGGGCCAAAAACCGCTTCTTGTAGGATCCAACGCTCTCTGCCTCATCTAATCATTGTTCTCGCGATCCCAAGTTTTAACACCCGCTCCACAGTCTGCAGGACAGGCCCAAATCTAGTATCCTTGAACGGTGCACCAACCAATCTCGTCCCAGAATCCCCTACACACAGCCCCTTAACGGATTTGATCACTTGACCACGACTGTCGGCCTATTGCTGACTCTCGCGGCCATTCTCGATTTGCATGTGACATCCCCGGCTAAATCTTGACGATTTTGTCGACCATGCATCCCCGATGGTCGGATCTGGTGCGGTCGTCCCTGCCGCACCCACTCCTCCGCCATGGTTGTGCCCTTGTGCCTCCGGCACCCAACCAAGATCGAGTGGGCCTCACACCACCATTAACCTCCTAGGACCCATCTCCCCTAGTACGCAATGGCGACTTTCCAAAGCGTATGAGGATCCGGAGCCATTGACTCATACCTTGATTTTACGAACACACAATTAAGCTTCGAGCAATTACATCACGTAGACCCTGAACATCTAGTTGTATAATGACAATGTGAAATAACTTAAAGCAACTATGTCACACAACAGCAGTGCGAAACAAATTCAAGCAACTAATTTGTATAATGACAGTGCAAAACATCTTCAAGCAAGAACAACAGTGATGTAGACCATGCTGATTTTACGGACGCACATGAATGTGTAAGTTTTAGGAAAATCACGAAGACCCGGATGAACAAATACCCCGTGAACAGGGATGAACAGTACCTGAAGATTCCGACCAGTAATGCCTTGCCCGCCCGCTAAACCATATGTTAACGAGTGGTCAATGCGAAAACTCACTCAAATCTAACCTAAGACCAAAAAGGCTATGATCCCGTGTTAAACTTCTAAAATATCATTGACGATTCTTTAAACTCTAACACAATTTACTAAATGCAAAAACCTACTTATACTTAAGTTTATCGCGTTTGGCTATTGAGGCGTTTGTTTTAGGTTCACCATTACTCACCGGGTTAAGTTTAATGTAAAATGTTGAATTTACTTTCACACTACATGACAACATTAGAATTATTTTCTAAAATGAAAATATAGAAATAAGTATTTTTCAAGTGAAGTTGAAAATTTCAAAATTATTTATAAAAAAATGAACAAGTGTTTTAAGAAACAAAATTTAGTCGAAATCCCAAGCAATTCTGCCACCAGAGTTACAATTTGTCGTTCCTTGAGAAAACGGCTGCCTCGCCGGAGAAGAAACTTCACAACACGGTCAAGAACATTTTTTGTTTTCGTTTTTATTTTCTTTTAATTTTTTAAATACTTTACATGAAGGGTAATGTTGGTATTTTTGGAAACTTGGATATCATGTATGTTCATTTTCCGTTAGTTTTACTGCCGTTTTGGGTAAAATGAACCTTGAACAAAGATTTGTGTATCTGAATGCGATAGGCTTAAGTAGACCATAGGTTTGTGAAACTAGTCAATTATAGACAGCAGGTTTTTAGAATTATCTCTATTTTGAAAATATAAAATTAGAAGGGTAAAATCATCATCTTGAAACAAATTAACAGTGTGTAACAAAAAGACAAGTGCATGACATTTTTTTGCAATTATGAAAAAAGAGGTCTATGATTTGTAAAAAGTGAATACTTCGGGGTACTTTTTTGCAATTATCCCTATGTTATATTGTTGCTTTTAATTTCTATTTTCTAATTAGGTTGAGCTTTGTGATGAGGATGACTTCATGGTGCTGGCATGTGATGGCATCTGGTAGGCATTACTCTATGCCCTTTTGTCTTCAGTTTAGGTTGAGCAATTGATTTTTTTTGTTTGTTATTGAACTCCTGTTGATTACCAGCCCAGTTTCATAATGTTTTGATTCAATGGAAGAAGTTGCAGCTGAATGTGGATTTTAATTTGTCATTAGAGTGCTGATTCTTGGTGAATTGTTTCCAGGGATTGCATGTCGAGCCAGCAAGTTGTTGACTTTGTGCACGAACAGTTGAAATCTGTAAGAGCCTGAGACCTATTTGTTGTTTAAAACTAGATTTAACTTGTTGATCAACAAATGAACAGTTATAGTTGTACAAATATGTGAAGTTTAAATCAAGTATCTATTAAATTTAGCGTATGGAATGCAGGAAAACAAGCTTTCTGTGGTGTGTGAGAGATTGTTTGACAAGAATCTGGCACCAACCCTCGCCAGTGGTGAGGGATGTGACAACATGACCATGATCTTAGTGCAGTTCAGAAAACGTGATCTGTCTAACATCGCACAATGCTCACCATCAGAACCAGCGGAAACTAATTCTCAGGCAGATGGAATCGAATCAGCTGAGGTTAAATCAATTACAAAGGAAAGTGAATCCAAGTAGTCTGCATCTACTCATGGGGCGGATCTTGAGCATCAGTTTCTGTTGGAAGATGGGAATATCCTGATTTAGTTGGGTTTCTCACATGTAACTGTCTGTAGGTTGACAACGATGCTCATGAAGTACATCAGATATTGTGTTTGCGTGTTAAGATTTTGATCATGTATTATATGGTACTCGATATTACTAGGATTTGAATGTACAGATGAATTTGACAACAGTGTGTACAATAATATCAGGTCATGTAAAATGAAGTTGCTGAACTGCAAGTATTCATTTCTGGATATGTAACAAAAAATAAACATAATTCTTGGCAGGCATTGGAAATCAATGAATACATTAATAGATCAAGCTGTAGGCTCAGAAACGAACATGAACTGATTATTCTGTTCCCAGTTAATCAAACTATACTATGAAGTTCAGATTTACAGTTGATTATGAACTATAGAGCATGTAATGAAAGCTTTTCTCATTCACTATGAAACTCGAAACTTTCAAGAGACGGATCCTGCCATGAAATCTTCTTTTGCCCAACCTTTTTGGCATTGATCAAGCAGTTCTTGTTGCATGGGGAAATTTTAAACTTGTAATGAGACTGGATCTTGCCATGAAATTTTCTTCTTCCCAACCTTTTTGTCGTTGATCAAACAATTTTTGGGTTTTTTTCTTGCTGGCTTCTGCTCAACCTCTAGTGTTTTTCCACCATCGTCCTTCTCATCACCCTGCAATGTGATATAAGACGTCAAACACAAGAACCTCATGGCAGCCCGACAGAGCGAGACTAAAAACAATGGTTCATGAAGAGATTACCGTAATTGGCATTAAATCCAAAGGCAAAGGTTGTTTCAGAACTGCTTCATTCACACCACAAATCCTATGATTTGCAAGCATTTTGGGTTTATTCCGATGATCCTTCGAAAGCATTTTGGGTTGTTTGCTTGAATTTTGTGTCTGAACGGGACTTTGGTCTATTTCAAGTTCATTATGTTGTATCTTCAGTAGATATCCGTGTCTTGCCCTCAGAAAACTGCAGTTCACCACAAACATAAGCATGGTGTCATTATGTATTCTAAACCACCTATGATTCATGAAGATACGAATCAGTGAAGGACACAAATATCTAACCGAACTTCGGCCGACAAGGTATCTCTCTTCTCCTGGACTGTCTGCAACCTCTTCTTCTTTGAAACGAATTCCTATTGAAGATTGGCACAAACTATTAACATACAATATCATCAGAGTCTCACAACTATAAGATAGATGTTCTTCAAATGCTGGGATGATTTACAAAGTTTCCCCCCTAAAAGTTGTAGTCTAAAACATATTCAGAAGTTGCTCAGAATTATTGTTTCCACTGCTGAAGAAAATTACAAAAACAAAACACAGTACTTCACTCCAACTCCAAACAATCTGCATAACTTGCTTATCAAAAGATCCAACTTTATTCTTTTTCCCCAAGTGCACCATGAACAATCACAATTAGCACAAACCATATGGCCCAAAAGTGAGATTTCAAGGACAGTAAAGCAAATTCACTTGTAGATAACAAAATTATGAATACCCTAATCAAAATTATGAATGCATAGGCACATATATAACCAACCTTTTGCAGCTGCATATATTCCTGTAGCAGGTTTTGATGTTTCATCCTCTCCTTGGCATCCACATCAACATGATGTGTTTGCTTCAGACCCCTCTTCATCTTATTCATCGGATATGAATCACCAAAATCAAAGTTTTGAAATTGGTCCCCAAAATCAAAACTTGAAGACTGATCGGATACAAACCCAGATCAAATAGAGAGGCGCATCATAGATACAGATCCCTAAAAGTAAACAAAAAAACTCCAAAATTGAGTCTTTCCCTCGGTAACCCTATTCCTCAAAATTGAATCTCTATCCGCAGAACTTGAGGATTGGGGGAAAAATTGAAAAGCAAGTCCAAATAGGAAAAGAAAACATGAGTTTTCAAGAGATAACCAGAAAAGGGGAGAGAGAGAAAACAGAAGCAATATATGGCAAGAGAGAGAGAGAGATAGGGTTTCTGAATCTGGGTATCTTGGATGTCCTCTGCGTGAGGAGTCCTGAATGTGAGAACCCGAAAAGACCCATGAACAATGGAGATGTTGGGGAGGTAGAGGAGGAGGGGGATGGGATTCGCAGAGGGGTAATTGTGGGAAAAGATGGGATTTTTATTTTTGTACAGGAGAGGAGAGATAGAGAGAGCTGTGGTTGGATGAGATGTATCTCTCTTTTTGTTTCCTGTTTCTTATCTTTCCATATCTCTCTCTTTTTTGTTTGTATTTCTCATGTTCTACCATTAGACCTCCTCCATGTAAAATTTGGTCCAGCTGTGCCATTTGGAGAGACAAGGTTGAGTCTGAGCTCTTCTAGAGAGACAAGGAGAGGTTTGGGAGATCCTGGGGATGGTCTGGTGGAGAGGCACCGCACAGGTATGTATGTATGTATGTGTGGCCTGTGGAGCTGCCTGCAGAGATGATCATGGCTTTGCAGTTGTTGTAGCTAAAGCATAAGATGGTCATGGTGGTACTAAATTATCAAAGGCAGGCACAAAATTACAAAATTACCCTCACTCATCAAAGGCAGCCACGGACTTCCAAAAATACCCTCATATTTTTGCCCAAATTTCCAACCCAACTCGATCAAATTGTCGAGATGATCGAACAAATGTGAATAGCGATTGAATTGAATTCAAGATTAAGTTTTTTTTTGAGCGATCAAGATTAAGTTATGAATTATCAATTATTTACATTTTTATAGTATAAATGTAAGAATTAAACAAGGAGAAATCGTAGTGGTAGAAGCAAACAATCCCTTATTGACAAGAGGTTTATTCAAAATAATCGACACAAAAATATGCCAATCTGTTGTAGAACATGTGTTGAGCTTAAATGGCCACCACCATTGTTAGTTAACACGTGGAAGTGTTATGAAGTAATGACTCACCATGTTAAGGCTCATTAAAGCTCATTACATTGATTGTATATAAATAGCATTAGCTATGTCCATCTTATATAATGATGCTTCCACCGTGAATACAAAATAGGAGTTTGAGTTTTGATCCTTTTTGTTTATTACCTTGCATCATCATTCAAGGAAAATCCAAACAAGCTAAAAAGGGAACTTTGATCACCAAGGCAATCATACAAGGCAACTACAAGATCAAAACAAACTTTGATCTTTGATTCTGATACAGTTATTTACAACACGTTATCAGCACGACTTGCTCTGCTGTGAGGTATCGAAATTTTATATTATCGTTAATTTATTTATATTTGTTTCATGCTCAGTTATATCAGTTTATTTACGGTTCAATAAGTATGCTCTGTGATTGCCAATATACATTGGATCTTTCACATCAGAAATT
>JAYMSV010002808.1:0-10583 GCA_036897745.1 Erodium moschatum
AACAGAAGTCGGTGGACAGACTTTAGTGTAGCCACACAGCGTGGACAAAAGTTTGTGCATACATCCATTTGTGGGCGAAACTTTAGTGTAGTTTTGGACCATTATCCCCTATAATTAATACCAAACAAGTTCCAAAAAAGGAACTTCTACAGTCAACATCAGGCAGGCATTTTCTTCATAAGATGAACTTTTAGTTTCCATGTCATCCATTCACGCAGAGATTCTTCACTTTCCTAATAAGTATTTCATAGTAGAAAAAGAAAACCCAGCCGACAAGGATTTCAACAGTTCTTTTTTAGAGAAAAGGTAAAGTAAAATTTGAGCTAATCCTTCCATCTCAACTGATGATTTGATTAATGACCCTCCTTTTTACCTTCCGAAGTTTTCATTATGAATCTTATAATGTTTCATAACTCTTCCATCCAAAAACAAAACATGGAGCAGATGAAAAAAGGTAGGTTCCCTTCCTTCCCCTCCCTTTCAACTCCTTGGCCTAATCATCCGCGTCTAAGATAAGACAAGAATTTTTTCCTTCATCTCTGAACCTTGGGTATATGCAACACATGATTATACTAACTTTTTCCATTCCCTTTATTTTGTTAACAATACACCTAACTTTAATTTAATAGGAAATAACCCTCCAAAGAAAATTATTAAATGGGAACAACGATGATAATAAGTTTTCCTCATCAAGACATAACAGTTCAACTATATGCACCCGATTTTACTTAATCTTAAAGGATATATAAATGAATAAACATACCTGTGACTTGAATTCACAAATGTAGTCCTGAATAGTTTTTAAGTTGGCTACAAGCTTATCTTTATCCTGTAAACAAAATATATATAGAAAAAAAAAGATTACTTGATCTTATCCAGAAGCACATATTGGCAAGTTTATGATTAATACCTGAACTAAAGATTTATCGTTGAATGTACGTGCTGAAATCCACTCCTCCAATAAAGCCTGCACAATTGCAATAACGTCAGCATAGGGTTGACTGAATATAATCTGAAGAAAATCAGCTACATTCATGCATGCACATTAAGAAGATAGAAAAATATCAACAAAGTATACACTGTCACCAAGATAAATAGTATAAGAGTCTCCATTATTGCTCGCATATCATAAAGAAGCTATTTTGCCTTATGAAAAAAAACAAGCTACAAACGACAGACTGTTTATACTCTCAACCACAAAAAAAAAAAAAAAAAAAGCTTCTAAATTCTGTAAAACTTGAACACATTAATGTCAACTTGTAAGCTGCATGATTCTAACATGTTAACCTCTATTGTACCATGTTCAAAGATCAAAGAGAAAAATTATGAAACCAGCTACGTTCAATCAATGCTAATGCATGCTTAACAGATGCCATCATTTAGCCTGACCACCGAAAGCATCTCAGCCTCAAACTGCCCCTCCCTCCATGAAAATTAATCAAGAGAAAAAAGATGAAATCACTGTAGTTTTGTTACATTCACAGAACAATCAAAACGTGTAACATGTGTTTATGAGCTATAGCATATAAAAAGGAAAGTCTAATGCTCTTGCTGACTAGAAGCCCCAAAAGCTATTATCAGACTATTTCACTTGCAACTACCATTCAGCGGCTAGTTAGCAGGCAACATATGACTTCTAAAGTCAGAAAGAAGTTACATTGAAATTCATAGTTAATAAACGAGGAACATCAAACTCTCCACTAAATTTAATTGGATAAGCACTATATGGTGACTGCCAGAAAATAAGCCTGGCCACTAAGTTTACAGTTTACTTCACAGACCTAAGGAATCGTTAACTTTTCGAGGACATAAAATGAAGGGAAGTGAAACCACAATATACAACCCATTTGCTTCCAATATAAAGTAGATGCAAATAAGGGTGACAATTCTTTTACAAACACATGCACGCTAATACAGTTCTGTTTCCCAAAAAGATCATTCAGATACATTACACACACACATGTATGTATATGACAAAGTTAAAAAATAATTCCAAAACAAACTGAATGAGAAAGTGACTTCACCTTATGATCAAATTGGGCCATCTTCAGAACTATAGGCACAATTATGGGGTCCGCACCATGCTTCTCTTTGTTAACAGGATTGTTTTTATCTGTCTCAGTCTTTCTGACAGTTTCACCTACATGGCCAGAAAAGCAGTAAGGCAAGCACATCAGTAAATGATTTGAATTGATGCCTTGTTTGTCTCTATTCTATAGGGACTAGACCCAATATTTAAAGTTTTAGCATAATCCAGAGTTGAAGTTAACCTTTACTATCGGGAGCCTTTCCTGCTAGGTCAATAGATCCCAGAGTGTCTGAGATTTTATTCACCTGGTCAGCAGATATCCCTTCCCCTGAGTCCACATCCCCGGAACAGGAGTTGGTATGACTTACACCACCCACGGAACTATTTTCTGTCTGTCTTGTAGTATCTGCCTCTTTTCCTGATGTGCTAGCTGGTGCTTTATTTCCCTCATCCATTAAATAAATGCTTGGATCTAAATGTATTCCCTGTCACAGTTACCAAACAAGTATAAATCAGCCAAGACAATCCGTCAAAGTACAGTTCCCTTTTCAATAATTCAGAAGTAGACAGTGTGCCCTCTTGGTCTGTTTTATAAGATAGGGCATTTATTGACATCTGGGTTTGGACCATATTAGGTCTATGGAAATTGATGGTATTGGATTCTCTAAAAATTTATGTGGAACTCATGCTCTCAAGCCAACTTTATTTGTTTACCAAATAAGTTTTTGAGACTATATACCAGCACAACATACTTAGATCTAAACTAATATGTTGGTTGGCAAACTTACTTCATATCCCTATGGGAAGGGAATCTTGTAAAATTTAAGTCTCGGTGGAGGTAGTGAAGGAGTGTAACAACCTTAAATGGGCATAACTTATAGTATGGTAATTTTTCATACATGTACTCGTGTGAAGTGGCAAGGAGAAAATTATGAAACAAACCATGAATAGAAAACTACTTTGGGTGAGATTTTAGATTCCTTATTCTCTAAACTTATTATCAGTATAACTAATAAACATACCTCAATTATGATTGACTTTCCATCTTTCATTGCTTTCTTTAAATCACCAGCCAAACCTAGGAAGCAAGTTACACTCAAACATAAATCAATTACCACTCTGGTTGCAAATTAAATAGGCAGAATTTACTAATAATTAATTATGTAGCATCAGTTGAAAAAAAACGCTCAGAAAATGTAAAGTCCAATGACTCCCTTTACGAACAATTCTGCACTCTCTACAAAACTCAGTAATTAACTCCTCGGGGGAGTTGAAGTCCCGAGCCCATACAGGAGTGGATGTCAACGGTGCACTGAACCAGATTTAATTACAAAATAAGCATGCCGAACAATGTTCAAAATGAAAAGAGTTAACTTTAATGATTAATCAGTGATCAACAACTAAAGTTTGTTGCATACTCTGTCGATGTGCGTAACAATTCATATACCATATCTGTCTGTAACATTCAAAAACACATAGTTCAAAAGCTCAATCAGTGTACAGCCCACATAGACCACTGTAGAACAAAAACAAAGGTCAAATAACTATATGAATGAGAAGAAAGAGCTAGACCTGTAAGACATTGGGTAAATTTAGCCTCTGTGCAAGTTGGGTAGCAATAGTAGACTTTCCAACACACGCAGTTCCACAAACAAGGATTACTAGTGGCACTCTTTGGTGATGAAAGCTAAATGTTCACAAAACAAAAAGAGGAATAGTTACATAATAGTCAATAGAGGACCTTAATTTAACTTTCTTGAACTAGTTCTTAACAATTCAAAAGAATGCCCGCAGGTCCTCTGTCACATAAGCCACATAGATAATATACTCAGTTTTCTTCCAACTACTTCATTGCTGATTCCAATCCTATGTAATGATTTTTATTACTCATTTTCTTGCAGGCATCATTTGACTTCTATTATATTTACTTGAAAACTTTTCAAATTTCTCTCTTACAGCAAAACTGTTCTAAGTTCCACTTAAAATCATTTTTGGAGACAGAACTAAACCATATGTTTTTATCTCGTTTCAATTATCCACCTCTTGTTTTTCTGCCTCTATAAATCTCGATAGATACATCATTGGATGGCTCTCAAAATACAGCCCAACCATGCATATACTCAATTATTGTGTGAATACAGGTTTCTTACGTTTAATTCACATCACTTCAAAGAAAACTTGTATGGCTACAAAACTAATGATTAAAAGCGAATACTGAATGGTTTGTGCTATTCAATAGCAGAAAAACTAGGTCAGCTGAACCCTTTGAATGAAGTGCCATGGCAGTAATTTGTATACATGAAGAAAATGTTCACGGAGAAGTATCATCTATACATGAATTTAAGGATCAAGAAGTTCCTGTGAACAGAAGTTTCTTTCCCACCATCTACATAAAAAGTTACGCATCAAAAAGTAAATTCATAAATCATACAATATAACTCCCGAAAAATCCAAGAGGTCATCAAATACACAAAGAAGACAAGTCAACATCTTAAGACTAACTCTATCTAAGCTTACTAACCTGGTCATCATCTTATACCGATTTATGTACTCTTCCCCATAACCTCGGCGCTCCATAAGCTGCAAATGGGAACCCATTCAAAGCTTTCATTGACTAAATCCATGTTTAAAGTTCAAGAAATTAATTTTTACGATGCAATCATGTCATGGAAATCGACCACAGAACACCGGTTACGATGGTTCGGCCATGGGCAGCATAGACCTATTGAGGCACCAGTACGAAGGGTGGAAAGTATGGATTTAGCAGTCTTTAAGAGAGCACAAAGAGGGCCAAGAAAGAGGTGGGCAGAAGTTATCCATAAGGATTTGGAAGATAAGGGTATACTAAGAATTTGGTAATCAATTGTAGATAATAGAGAACAAGCATTAATGTGAATGACTCAATGTGATCTGCATTTGGTTTATGGAGCATACCCCAATTGATCGGGGAAATGGCTAAGTTGTTGTTGTTGTAATCATGTCATGGAAATACATCTTCCCCTACTCAAGAGAAAACCTTTAAGGGTTCTTTTCCCCCCTTAAGTATGCGAGGTTTTTGTTGTCGGCAAGTATCCGAGAATTGTATCATGGACAAAATGAAAAATTACTTCAACTATTCTACTAAGCCCTCTCAAAGGTTTTGTGTGCCTGAAAAGATACATAGTGAAGAAGGGACATAGTTTTCATCTCTGGGATTTTCTGACAGAACACAATGAACATGGCTATCATCCTGGTGCAGTACTTTTATCTAGATCAGACAATTTTCTTTAACGAATGCCTGCCAGTATTTGAACCTATCTGTTTATCATCCTTTTTCTCATTTCGTAAGAGTTTGAGGAAGAAACTGAATACATTTCCATTAATGACCCCCTTCTGAAAGACAAGGAGCTACACAACTACCAATCGAAGGGTGGGTTAATGATGAGATTAACAATTACACAACAAAAAACAGATATGGTCCTTGAGGAACTATGAGAATAATAATCAGCCACTCATCCAATTTAAAATAAATTTTCTTTATACATATATTGAACATAAGAGGTCAATCATCTCTAGCACTGGCTCATCATTATATATGACATACCTTAAAAAGATTGGCTTCTAAATCAGTTTGAGAGCTGCAAAGTAAAATGATCAGCCAAGTATCAATTACAAATAAGAAAAATCAGATCATCCAAACAAAAGATTTTTATAACAAATGAATGTGTATGAGATAGAGACAAGGAGACACATACACATCCAGAAGGCTGTTGTCTATCAGAAGCTTTTTGAGTTCAAGAGCAATTTTAATAGCTACATGATTGGGGATCTGTAATCATTGAGAGATAATATAACAACTTCAAAATCCAGATTACATTTATCTTCTCAAACAAAGGTTTCAACCTGTAAATAAGACGTAAAATTAAAATTTTCTATTTAAAAAGGAAACAAATAAACTACATTCCTTATCAAGACAACCTTCACCGCAGGGTGCATAGTGATAAGTGTCTAGTTGGGTCCCTACGTCCCAAAATGGGGCTCCAACTCTCGTAATTTGTTTATCCTAAAATCCTTGTGTCAATTAGCCATAACCACTTGATGGGTTAGTACATGGGAGGAAATAGGGGGAAGTGGAGAGATTCGAACACGAACTCCACCAATCCTCATTTTTTGTTAAAAACCACACAAGACACGCATTTTGAAGATGGAGTGTAAATTTTGTTACCAGCAATATCTGAAGTCAGTTCCCCCATCTTCAAGAAGCTCAATAACACCCTAAAACTTGGCATCAGTTAGTTAAGTTTCAGAACTCATTTCTTGTAGTCTTTTAGTTTCTAGATGTTTTGAAAATCTAAAGCATCTAAACTAAAGGTACATATTAACCAGGAGACTATTTAATTTGAAGTTTTTAACACATAATTTCACCAAAAGAAACTAACACAACACTATAGTTACATTACAACAACGATTTAGTAACAGACATACAAAGGGTGAAGAGACAAAACCTTAGTTACTGTTAACATTCTGCTGAGCAGAAACCTGGAAAGAACATAGTAGTGATCCGCGTTATCACCTAACCAAACTTTAACCTGAAAACAAACCGATCAAAAAATTGAATTTGAACTCAACTTGCATGGTCATTTTCTTCCTAAAATTACTCAGGAATAAAAATTGAATCTGATTGTTTTCCTCGATTTTCTCGGGGACCAAACGTGAGGATAAGGAAATAAGGGAGACCTTGACGAAATCATATTTGGAAGAAGCGTTGCGGGAGGAGAATCGAATGATCGGGGGAGAGGAAGCTTTGGAATTTTCGGAATCCTTTGAATTTTCGGAATCTTCACCACTGTTAGGGTTTGAAAAGGATGCCACTCTTTTACCTTTGTCTTTCTTCTTCACTCTCGCACCATCGTTCATCATCGCGGCCTCGATCATCTCCTCCATGGGTTCGCGTTGAGCTCTGGTTTTTGCTTCAGCTTATTACAGTACAGTACTAGTACTAGTAGTGTCTTCGTTTTTGCTCCTGTGGCTGTATCTGTTCGCTCGCACGTGCCAGGTATTCCATTTTGATTCCCTCGATTTATTTGTATGATAATATATTCATTTTTACTAGTCGCATCTTTTTTATCAATAATTATAAAATAAAAAATATGCCTTCAATTTGTATTATATTGTGTGTCATTTATTTCAAAATAATAAACAAAAATCTAGAATTGTCAACCACTCAAATTCTGGGTTTTAGTTTTATGCTCTTAGAACATAGAATATGTTCATCTTTTTCCACTAACAACACCACAAAAATAATGGTGAGTTGCATTTTCTTAGTTGAACTCTTCTAAGAAAATGCTATCAAAGTTTGATCCATAAGAAAATATTCACATCAAACAATGCTTACAAACGATTAATCGACATATATAAACATACCTTGACGAAATCGTATTTAGATGATTCGCTTCGATAAGATAGAGATCTTGTCATACTGTTAGGAGGGCGAAGTGACGAAGGGGAATTGATAAAATCTCCGTTGCTGTATCGGTCTTCTTCATCGATGTTTGAATAAGGAACCTCCAAAACTTCAACTTCTTTACCCTTCAACATCACTGTAAAATTTTTTGTTTTTGTTTTTGTTTTATGTTCTCTCCTTTGTTGTTGTGGTTTAAGATCTTTCTTTGTTGGGAATGCGGTTACTCTGAAACTCTGTTCTTGCGTATTAATAGAACCTAAAATTATGTGTGGACTTGTAACTATAAGTCAAATGTAATCACATCTGGTAAATTTTACCAAGTCATCCTACACTTGTCTTGTTCATAATAATTATAAATTCTTGTTTCTTTCTTTCTTTTTCTTAATTACTTATTTTTAACCGACGTCCACAAATGAGCTAAATTCAAGTAAAACAATTGAAATTAACAAACTAAATGAGCTAAATTCAAGTAAAACAATTGAAATTAACAAACTAGCTAAATTCGAGTAAAATTTAATTGATCGATTCAAGGTAGAGATATTAGCATGAGCAATATGTCACTTCTTTGGAATTCAACAGAGGAAGAGCATGCAATGCAAGTAGTCGAATTTATGTAGTTAAATCCATACCAAAGATCAGAGAAGGAGATTTCAAATTAAATTGCCTTATTCGGGTTCAAAATTTTGCATCATGCTGAATCAAAGATGGATTCAACATTATTGTATACAGCATCCAATAACCAGAACCATGGGGCTGTTTCAATTAATATCCTGCAACATGGTACAGAATTGTTCTTCTCTAATCAAAAGGTTCAGCTTTTACAAAATAAGGTTATATACCATGTGGATTCTAGTATATAACAAAGTAGCAACAAAGAACCTAAAAGTGTTCTGAAAAAAAATGTACACATCTCTTCTCATGCCTTGGCATTATGGAAAACGGATTCAGAACCTTGCCTCCCAAGTCCTAACTCAAGAACAAAAAGTAAGCCAAGTTAAAAGTGCAAGACACTTGAATGTCATTTATTCATGGTTGTGTTAATCCTTCCTTTGCAGCCATGAGTTAGCAACTAGAGGTTGAGAGTTTTCTTGAAGAACTTGCTACCTTTATTTCTGATGCCCGTTCCCTCCAGATATGAGGAGAGAAGAGGTCTAGTTTCGGGCCTCCATTTCAACTCCTTGAGAATGGAGAACAATGTTGAAAGTGAAGGAGAGACTTCAGCGTCTTTTATGCCGTTACACGATACAACTCCGAGACTTTCAAGATCGTTCCAGTTAAGAATCACAGACTCCAGGCCTTCTGTTGTCAGCAACGAGCATGATTCTAAGGATAGGAACCTCACCCTCCTGTCAACAACAAATCAGGATTGATTAATCTTCAATCACATCACTTTTCCAACAAAGATTACATGGAAATAGTTTTGTTATGTATGTGTGTTGAAAATGAGGCATTCGAAGAAATGTTCATGGAAAATTAATGTACGAAGCTTGGCATGGTTGAAAACCCATTAGCACCTCCCTTAGGAGTGCTCACCTAGCAGATTCAATGAGGAAGAAAGCGGATAATTATAGCCATAATTCAGCGCAAGTACATACACATTTTTTAAACCAAGTACTATTTATTATTGAACTACTCATCTGCATAGCCAGACAAAAGGTTACTTATAAACAGCTGCTGCAAAATGTAGAACTAGACAATAGTAGAAACAATCAAGATAATGCATTTGAAGACTACTTCGATAATAAACAAACAAACAAAATCGTTTAATATGTCAACGCCCTCACAGAAATAAGTAGGTCAATAGTAAAAAGAAAAAAGCAAGTGTAAAGATATTAATTAACTACAGAGATGAAACCAAAAGAGCATTTTTCATCATTTGCATTCAAAAAGTTAATCTAGAACCCTTACCTGCAGATACTTGCCAAGCTGAAGGACTCATTGTCCAATCCCCAACAGTCTTGAATAACAATCTCTCTCAGGCCCTGACACACCATGAACAAAGCTCTCAAGCTCCCCTTATCCCGAATTTGGCACTTGTGCAGATGCAACCGTTCGAGGGTTGGGCAAGAACCCAAATACTCATCAGGCCCCGGGCACGAATCAATGGACCTACATGACTGAAACCTCAAAGTCTTGAGATTTTCACAGTAAGACAGCCCTGCCAACCAACCACCTTCCATCCTATGATCCGACAGTGTCAACTCCTCCAACATTTGGCAGCATTGCCCAATCGCCTTAATCCCTTCAAAGCTACCTTCACACCCTCCGAGCTCGAGCTTCACCAACCTCTTACACCCTTGTGCCAAAATAGTCAGCCCAATATCAGAAAACACTGAACTGTAAAACCCATCCATGTTTCCGATCAATTTGAGAACCTGCAGGTTGGTGCAAGCTGCGATCCCTCGCAGCACATTGTCACTGCATCTATGCAGTTCCAGTTCCTGAAGAGTTGAGCACTCTTCAGCCACACTCAACACACCCAATTCACTAGCTCCAATCACCTCGAGCTTGCGCAGATTCGGACACCCATTGGCGAGGATCCTCAACCCTTCATCAATCACTTCACCAGGCAACATGTTTTCCTCCAAAACCCTCCAATTCGACGAAACCCTGGACCCCAATTCCACCGAGAAAGCTCCACGATGCATCAGAACACCCACATTCCGAGGCTTGATGACACACCCATGAACCAAATTGACATGGTTGAGATTCGGGAACCTTGTAATCAGCCTCCCGGACTCCAGAAAGCTCCAATCGAGCACCTTCAGCGACCGAACCAGACGGCCCTGGAGATTCAGCCACCGCTTGCAGACGAGAAAATTATGGCTCCGCTGAGAACCAGGTAGCTTCGCGAGGATCTTGAGGAGAATGTCGTCCGATAGCAGCCGAGTACGGTCGATGTTGGCGAAATTGGGGACGAGGAGCTCAGGGCTTTTTGTGCCTTTGGGCGAGGACAGAGATTGGAACTGCATAGCTTGGATCACATGGTTGAGGGACTTCGTGTTCTTCAGCCATAGCTGAGACCAGCTCGACGGTCGCTTCCTCGACGCCCGATTCGGACTAGGGCTCGGGCTCGGGCTCTGCACCTCCGCTGAAAACGACATCGTCTGA
>JAYMSV010002809.1:0-10583 GCA_036897745.1 Erodium moschatum
TTTATCGGCGATTTTTTTCGGAGAGCCGATAATGATGATCGACTTGGTAGTAGGTGTTTATTTAGGCGATGCGTCGCCTGGCTCGAGAGCTATTGATCTCGCTAGTCGTTTCTCGGATTTCCGGAAACGATCGGTGGATGCAACGCTTGTGTTTGGTTTATGCTCGGTTTGTAAAGTTTATTAATTTATTAATGAATCTTTTCTTTAAAAAAAAAAAAGTCTTTCTATATTTGCATAGGAATATTGTAGATTTGTAGATAGAAAAATGGCAGTGAGATATGAATCCCCAAAATGTGAAAATTTTAGGTATATGAAGGAGAGGCATGGACTGGACCACTGATGAGGCTGGGTTCACTTTTGATCACTCATCACCACTTGCTGTTTTGTTGTAAACACGAGATGCAATGTCTAGGCTTACCCATGCACTGTTAATCACAACCTATATATACCGATATAATGCTTGTAAATCGGTGGAGAGAGGAAATGAGAGTCATTCTAAGTTATAATTAATTAGGTTCAGCAAATTCTGATTTGGTGCTGGAAAGCGTACTTGATGACTGTCATCTACATAAATACTATAAAAAGCTTTGGTTTTGTTTTCTAGCTAGGGCTTTTTCTTCATATTTGCTATGTAAGTATATTTTTAAATGTTTAGCTTTTTAAAGGTCATTGGATAGTGAGTTTGATTGAGTAGTACTGACTGCTTGTGTGAACCTTCAGCATCTCATTGTGATTCCAAAGCATTAGCTTTCTTGTTTCCATCACAGCCTTTTTCCATGTATTTTCTTTGTTACTCTTTACTTACTAGTACTACTGCACCTTTCACTATTTATGTGTAAATATTTGGTCCCACCTTCTTTTATTATATGATGAAAAGAAGCTAACTTTTTACTCTATAGTTCTTTTACAGATGGTAATCCTCCAAACACTGATCTCATTTGTCTTGTGAGTTTGCATGCAAATTAATTAAACCCCGATCTCTTACCTATAAACATGTATCAGTTCATTTGTAACAAGGTCAATGGAAATAAGAGAGAAGAGAGTAGACTGAGCAGTGATGAGAAGAATTTCAAGTATGAGTTAAAATAGACGAGAAGAGATTGAATCTATAGAAAGAAAAGAAGAGGTAGTCGTTGATTTTCTATCCGTTAAGGAAAACTAGTCGGTTGCTAAAATATATTCATTTTTGACCACGTGTGTCACCGCTTTATTGGTCTGGACATACTTTTGACTCGCCGAATTGTTTAACTTACTTTTTGATTGATTACTCAATAACGATCGTCGAGTATTTCATTTCCGTAAAATCGAAAAGGAACTAGAATGAGGAATCGGGGAAGCTGACCCAATCAGTTACCAACACTCCATATTGGATGGTGGATGCCGAAGTACAGGTTGGAGATAATAGGAATAGTTGGAAGGATGTCCTTCTTAGTCCCCCAAAATGCCCGAATCGATCTATAGTGACGATAACCAAAGGGATTAGGGGGGGGGGGAAACCGCCAAATGTATGTGTAGAGAAAAAAAGAAGGTGGGGGGGGGGGGGGGGGGGGAAACAATGGACCTACTCTATTCAAACTCGAACTACAACTCAAAGCGAACAAGAGAGGCTAGCAGCGCAGCGTAGAAAAGAGATCTGGAGACAGTTTGTCACCACAGACAAGCTGGGGACTGAGTGAACTCTCTCTAAATTCTTTTTCAATGGTGTTTGTTAGGTTTCATGTGTCGGGTTTGGTTTGTTTAGTTGCCTTTCGTTAGAAGAACGTTTAAATTTTGGAACGACCTCTTTTGGATGGTCCGGTCCCATCTTTATAATTTTTCTCAAATTTCAAAGATTAAAAAAATTCATCGCTTATCAAAAAAAAAACCCATATTGGATGAACCAATCATTATATATCAAAATACTCTTAAGATAGTTATCAATAGATCTTCATCATCATCTTTTAATCCTCCACCACCCAAAACAAGATGCATGCATACTGCTGCTACTTCTTTGTCGTTGTTTTTATGTGTTTGTTGTTACAACAACATTCCTTGGCTTTACATGAGAAAAACACATGTAAAGAGGACTTGTTTCTTTTCCCTTTCCTGTAAATTAACAGTCTCTTCAAGCTCTACAGTACACATCACATCCCAATATATGTAATCAAAGGACTGCATGTCCTAAACATGTCGACCCTTTTCTTCTTTCTTTGTTTGTCTACATCTAGATATATATTATACGTATTGAGAAAATTACTATTCAATTAAAACGAATCAATCAATGTATTGTTGATTGATGAGGAAAAGAAAAAGGGTAGAGAAAACGAGGTGACATCATGATAAATGGTGGTTGTGTTATAGGTACTGGCGAAACGTATGCATGATTTAATTTACTTGTGATTTCATTTAACTAATTTCGTTTTCGAAATCATTCAATTGAATTAAAAAACATATGCATTCTGATATTGTTTTCTCTAATTGTGAATTTATGTGTCGCTGCACTGTTTACAAACGATTTGTTACCGTCTTACAAATGAATAATGGAATTTGGAGACAATTTACTTGAATTGACTCTCGAACCGTGGATGCTCTAAGAGAATGCAATTGATTGATTAACTCACTCGTATATACGATCTACGAAGTACAATGCCAACAGGAACAAGGAGTTCTGTGTATGATAATTCTAGGTACACATCAACAAGTTCAATTTTGTTTAACCTCACTATACTATCTTGTCCAGATCTTCTTCCTAGTGTTGTCCTTCTCCTTGGGCCCTCCTTGAATATGCTCCTTGTTCATCTTCTGAATCATAGTAGGCCCTTGAGCAGCCGACACCACTGGCTTTGTTGTTCTTGCAAATTTAGGTGGGTCTGATTTCCTGATCTTGTTACCACCTCTGAATGATGTTGGTATGCTGACATTGTTGTTCTCTGTCTCACCGCTTCTCAACTCTCTTTTCCTCCTTATTCCATGGTTAGAGCCATTTGACAAAGTTGACCCTTGACTAAGCCGGTTTATTGAATTCGAGCTCCTTAGTATACGGGGCTCAATCTCACTCATGAATTCATCTCTTGCTTGAGATTTTCTTTCCATAAGTCTGGACCTTGTCTTGTCAGTTGAATCATGATTTGGCATGCACTGCAACTGCTGCTCTTCTTTCTCCCTCAGCTTTTGTTCGAGCTCTTTGACCTGTCATGCATGGCATTACTATTTTTAACAAAGCTACTTAGACAGGCTGAAGCAGAATTACTGGCAAAGCACCCTAATTTGATCACTAAATTAAAAGTAGTTGGAAATAATTTCAAAACAAAGATGACCTTTTGGTGAAGTATGGACTCGGAGCTTTGTTCTGTCTCTCTCAGTTTTCTCTCCAGCTCCTTAATCTGCTTAAGCAATGCATACGGAGAAGAAAGGAATTTGGTTATAATCATCCATTTTCTTAAGGATACAGAGCCACCAAACTATCAAAATTTTCCAACCTTTTGTTGAAGAGAGAGAGAATGAGTTTCTGACTCTTCTGCTTGCTCTTTCAGTTTGTTTTCCAGCTCCTTAACCTATTTCGCAGCGAGAAACAATTCCTATTTCAGTTACTGCTGAATTTACTACCATTGAGAAAATCCTCCAACCAAACAATTCTACTAACAGAGAAAAAAAATACAAAAGATTGACAAGAAAAACCTTCTGTTGGAAAGCTGCAGACTCTGACTGCTGTCGCACTCTAAGCTTCATTTCAAGCTCCTTCACCTTGAGAGTAGATGTATCGAATTCTTGTTAGCCGTAAATATGTAACAAGAAACAAATCATTCATACTAAAACAGAAGCCGAACCTTTTGTAGAAGACCACTACAAGACTCTTCTTTCCCCTTCAACTTCTCTGAAATCTGGGATAGTTGCTTCTCCGTCTGGCTCTGCATGACTGTCCTCAACTCAAGCTGTCCCTCAAGTTCCTTGATTTTTTCTAATTGGGTTTTGTAGCCATGATCTTTGCCTTTTGCCTTACTCTCCAAATTCTGCAAGCTCTCTTCTAGCTTCCTGAGAGATTCATCTTTTGATCTGGATTCTTGCCTTGCTTTGTCGAGCTTTAAATTAAATGTAAAACAGCAAATCAGGTGCCTAAGCATTGCTAACAAGTTTTATTGATACAGCAGCAGAACTAAGTAATTGATATGGTTCAAGCTTCACACTTCCATAGTGAAGATGTGAGTTCCGATCCCATTGGATGGTGCTATTACTTATTAATGAATAACCAATCAAGTATCAGAAGTCCTACCATCTGTTTCGTCTTCTGAAGCTCACTTGTATCAATTTGCCTTTTTGCAGGCCCCAATTCAACTCCTCGAACCCGTGTTGCAAAATTTAATGAGCTTGTGGTTTCGCCTAAGTCCTGATCTGAAGGGCTAATTTGCACAAACATCAAAGTTTTGGAGTCACCCCCTGTACATACACAATAGTTGAAATACCTGTTAGAACCAACTTCACCATTTCATGGAAATAGTACCATTCATAATGATTGGGTGTTACACTAACCTAATGAATCCTGAAGTAAATGCGTAAGCTTGGAGTTCCTGAAAACAGATAAACAATGCTCGGAAATCAGAATATGGAAACTAGTGCATGTTATTAGGGCAAACAAGATTGAGAAAGACCTGTATGGAATATGGGTACTTTTAGTTGCTAAAGAATGTATCACATCTCCAAGGGCAGAAAGCGATCTATTAATATTTTGTGCTTCCTTTAGACGTTCCCCTTGCACATCAGTCTTCGCAAGCCTCTCACTTCCCGCCAAATCTACAAGCCACAGCTTGCTCCTGGTGCACTCTCCACTCATCAAGTTCTTTGATTCAACCATTACACAAAGCATGCTGAACAGGACCAGGGGAAAGAACTCTCCTTGTTAGAAATGCAACACCAAATAAATAAAAATGATAGGTCAAAATTATCCAAAAAGTGCGGCAAGCTCAATACCAATGGGATCGACTGCTATGTTCATTTACGTTATTGGATCCAACAGCCCTAGCATTGCTTCCAGCCTGCAGTACATTCCAGACTTCATTTATGTCCTCAACTTTTGCTTCTACGATCCCAGGAACGTGATGAGACCCTTCAGAATCTTGCTTTATCTCCAATCTATTGATCATACCCCAAAAAAATGAAGAGAGCGAACGTTATGATCCAGTGACCACTAGCAGGTTTTATTAGTCTAAAGTGCACAAAACAATACAGATCATGTCAAAATATATAACCTCATAGGATATACATGTACGGTAAAAGTAACAGTGAATAAGGATTTACTCTTTCAATTAAATCTTACTTTTTTGATATTGATGATGTAGTCAACAAATCTCGGATCTGCTCGTTGTATACTTCCAACACACTAACAGATATATTATATGTAAAAATTTCACTCCTTTCCTTGGCAATTTTGAACAACTGTTCAAGAGTTCTGTAATTTACTCCCCGATTATGCTCAGTACCCTCCATTGTAAATGTCTTTCCTGTCCCTGTCTGTCCATAAGCAAATATACAAACATTGTATCCATCTAGCACTGAAGTCACTACTGGCGAAGCATCCACAAACACATCAGCTGTTAAAGAAACAAAGTTCCAGCTCAATACACAACACAACAACAACAACAATGCCTCTTATCAGAACTGTTTAGATTCATACCTTGGTTGTCCTTAGGCGAGTAAACTCGGTCAAACTTGAAAGTCTTTTTGTTAGAACCAGCTGTCAAGATCCCAATATATCCATCCTTTGCTGCATCAAAGTCTACGGCTGTTGCACATCCAGCTGATATCTCAGCATTACTTAATGGACGACAGCGGCAGAAGACCCTTATATTTCCTGAAAATTTAAATAAAAAATTGAGTATGTTCAACTTAACCAAAATTGCAACAAGGACATCCTAGAATTAGAACAAATCAGCCGGAAAAAAGAAACATGCCTTTTGCCTCCTGAACTTGGTTATATAGCTTCCTGCTTTTTGCTTGCTCTTCACTGTACTTAACCTTGAGGTCTTCACACTGTGCAACTGTAATATGATTGCAGGAATGAGCAGCAGTAAGCTGGTTCATGTATGCAAGCAGATATTAGAAAATCAAGGGCCACTTAACATACCTAATGTCTGAACAGCAAAAACCATTTTGTTCAACTGGGGAACAGAGTCAGCACACTCATGCGCCTCCTTAGAGAGTTGGGAATGTTCTTGTTTCATTATCTACAAATTAAATAGGTAATCATCAAGAAAAAACCCACTTGCATTCCTACATACAATACAATACACGCATCATCTATCACCTTTATTTTTTCAGTTAAATCAATAACTGCAGCTTCCCAGAACTTCTTATCATGTTCATACTTGGTAGACAAGCTCCTCGCATTTTCAGCTTGTTTCTGCAACGCTTTATCTAATAGCAAAAGAAGAGTAGAGTTGGAATCAAGTCCTGGTAATAACTTCAATTCAACCTGATTAAGGTTGTGGTAATAACTCAAGTCTTACTTTTAATGATATAAGAGATGCAAAGTTAATAAACTTCACAATAGGCAGACTACTCTTTGCAGAATGCTGACTTATTAATGAAACAGACACTTGCGAAACCACCAATTTGAAGATGCTCATTGAACCTTACCTAAAGAGCAGGCATGAAACAACTTATGATCAAGTTCCGTTCTAGCTTTCTCCAACTGCTCATTTGCTTCAGTCAATGACATCCACGCCTCATAGCATTCATTTGTCTTATGTTGGCACTGCAAAGTGAGCTCTTCTATCTTCTTCTCATACTTGGCCACAGATTTTGTTTGCAGAAGTTTCTTCTGTAAATGTGAAAAAGTATATAGTGAAATAAGAACCATTTAAATATCATAGGAAATCTGATACAGTTTGTAACTAACCTGAGATGAAGGGATTTCCACATCCGCAGCACATGTATTACATTTAAGATATTCATGTCTCACTTCTGCAACTGTAACCTGTGGAGCTTTTCTTATGCAAACCCCACTTAGCACTGGGCTTCCATTGACACCTTCAAATTTGATCACAAGTAGACCATTCTCCTTCACCGATATCCTTTGGCCAGCTAACTGTAATGGCTTCTTGGCTCCAACAATAGAGAAGATATCCAAGTCTGATATAACCTATCATTGTCATTAAGAAGAAAACTCTAAGTGTTAATTAATACCAAAGAGGGAAAAAAGATAACAAATTCTTCTTGTTAAATTCTGTTACCTTCTCTTCCTGCATGAAGACATTGAATACCCTCATTCCTTTAGGTCCATTTGTATTTATGATCTCTACAAAATGGAGATCAACAAAATAGTCTCCTGGGAGGAGATTATCAAAGCAGTAACTGAAATTTCCCAATCGCGCTGATTGGTATATAATTGGATAATCACCAGCCTCTAGTATATGCTCATTGGTTCGTACAACATCCCCTCCTCTGAAACAATTGTCACCAACAAAGTTCATGTTGGAGTCTACATTGCTTGCAGCCTCACCTCCAACATTTACGAACATCACAAAGTCATCTGGTCCAAGAAGCAAAAGTAATTGAGTAGATACTTAAGACCTAAACTCAACAGCACTAAAGGAAGCTTACATTGGTAAATTTAAGTATGTTTCACATATCAAACACTTCATTGTGTTGGCAATATTATAAACTGCTTCCTCAACTTACCCAGCTAGTGATATGTTATCTTCCTTGGAAAACCAAGTAATTATGATTTTATTTACTCCATCTGTCCCAAAACAGGTGTCTTGTTTTCTTTTTAGTTGATTAATTAACCATGAATTAGTTGTGGGAGGAGGGCAATGTTTTAAATACACACTTTTTTCTTAATATTCTTAGAACATATTCAAGTGACATTTCGAATGATACACATCCAATAATAATAATGCCCTAAAATTCAGAATTTAACAACAAAACCTAGAATTTAACACAATTCAAATAGTAAATAACAAGTTTTGCTGGTTTTCAGCCCTAATGAAACAGCGAATCAGTGTCAAAGACCAAGATATCAAGCAATTCCAATCCCTATTTGGGAAGGTCCTAGGCTTAGCTCAGTGACATTTCTAATCTCTCCTAGTCCATGAAAAATGAAAATCTGACTTCAGTATATTTGAATAAGGAAGACACTGACCTGTACAACTGGGTCTTGTGAACCCAGTGAGGATTAGTCTCGAGCCCGAATCACAAACCATGGAAGTGGCCGCAGCGGAGTCATCAGCTTCGCTCATGGCCGAATCTTTTCTCTCTTGGTCGAAGGCCACGGCTTTTTCCCAATCGAAGACATTAGAGACGGAGAGATCTGGAAATGAGGGTTCTGGGTCTTCGTGGGAAGTGTTGAAATTAACGTGTTCCATCGGAATCTGCGGGTTTGGGTGTTTGGCAAACGGGAAAATCGCTAAGAAAAAATAGGATTCTTTTCTCGTTCTTGCAGCCGGCAATTGTTGTCTTGAGAGCGTGGAGTAAAGGATAGAGGAATTTTGCTTCTTTCTAACGAGAACTCAGAAATTTGAATTTTTAGACCGTTCAAGCCCACTCGACCGTTCTTGCTTTTCCTTTTTTGGGTCACACGTGTGAGCGGTACATTTTTCAAAATATAGCTTTAATATATATATATTATTACATGTTACTATCCAAAGGTATAAAAATCACTCATGACTACCCTAACGTCGACATATTTTTACACTTAGCTACCTTTTTTTAATTTTCCTGAATTCTCGATTGACAGAAAAGTGTAAAAAAAAAACATGTGCAAATTATGGTCATTAAGTTTTCTTTAGTGTAAAAATGTGTTAACATAAGGATAGTTATGAGTAATTTTTATACCTTTGAATAGTAATCAGTAATCTGTGGATAGGTTTGGGTAGTCAATTACCACTATTAGCTATTCTTAACTATTAATGGGTGGCATGGGATAACAAAGTACTTCGTTCTTTGAAACATATTTAGAGAATTAGGGTTTAGCGGCGGCTGCCTCAATGGCAATGACAAAACAATATGGGGAGTCACAAACGAAGTTCGTTGGGAAAGAACAACTAGAAGACTGTGGGCTCAATAAATTAGAGAACAAGTTGGACATGGTATTGTTGTTGTTGGAGGACGGGGACGAATTAGCGGTTCTGAAGTCAAACTTGGATCTCTCCACCAGTCGATTCAAATGCCTTGGCATGGAGACTCCTCGCACTGACACTGTACAACAAAGGAGTCCTCGACAAGGAAGAGGCGTGGAGGGTCAATGGCCTAGCCACCAAACAAACCGGAGAGGGATTTACGGGGTTTTTCTTCCTGCCGACGAAGTAAAAGACAAGTATTTAGGATATGTAACTGTTCCAAAAGGCGTTATTAGTCATGATCGACCTCTAACCCACATATATGACAATGTGATGTCGTTTACTCACTCGATCACTTGGATCCGCACCTCGAACCTTCCTTTTTTGTGGTATCTCACAGGGAGGGGGAGAGAGAGAGAGAAACGTCCCACGACGAAGGCACCTTGCGTGTCCGAGACAATGTCGTCCATGAAAGTTTTAAGATGATTAGCTGCCAGTTTGGAGACAATCTTGAATAACACATTACACAAGGCTATAAGACGTCGGTCCTTCACACTCGTCGGATTAGGGACCTTTAGAATAAGAACTATCGTAGTGCGGTTGAGTTGGTCCGGAAACTAGGGCCTCGGAGAATCTACCTTGGAAATTGTCTGCCACATATGAAGCCACAACCATCCACTACCGTTGGCAAAATAAGGCATTTAGGCCACCCGATCTTTGTGACTTATCTGGGCCCATCGAAAAGGTTGTGTCCATGACCTCCTCGGACGCAATCGAACGTAGAAGTTCTAAGTTCTGGTATGGGTTTATCTGTTGAGGTGAATCCATAATGATAGGTTGTTGGGACGATAGGGATTAGTGAGGAGTTGTTAGTAGGAGGAATGGATGTAGCCCGCCAGTCCCGTGTCCCAAGATTTAGTTGATCCTTTTCGTCCTTCAAGTTCGTGAAACCGCTGATCCTCTTTCGGCGAGAGACTGAAGTGTGGGAAAACTTGGTTTTTTTTATCGTCATTTGTGAGCCAGGGTTGTTTCGCTTTCTGTTTCCTAAATCGGGCTTAGAGATCAACCGCTATCTCGTATTTCTTAATAGCTTCCATGAGATGTATACTTGAGCGACCACGACTTCCATTGAGAGTTTCTATCATTTACTAAAAGTTTCAGATCTTCCTCAAAGTCTTATTATAGACATTCATTCTCGAACGATGCAAAGCGTGCCCTGCGTGTTCAACTTCGATGTCTAGTTGAAGTGTGGAAAAACTTGATTTTTTGATTGTCATCGCCATATGTGAGCCCGGATTTCTTCTCTTTCTGTTTCCAAAACTATGCTTAGAAATCAAGCGTTATCTCGTATTTCTGGATAGCTTATTTGAGATGTATACTTGAGTGATCGCGATTTCCATTGAGAGTTTATATCCTCTATTCAAGGTGACAGATATTCCTCAAGGTCTTGTAACGCCCCAAATCCGGTATCGTCGGAAGTGGACCGTTACGTGATATGAAACCAAAAGCTAACATTCATAATTTATAAAAACGAACTTAATATCCAAAAGA
>JAYMSV010002810.1:0-10582 GCA_036897745.1 Erodium moschatum
CAACCCAGCCCCCAAAAGGCCTTCCACAAGCAAGAACCCCCCACACTCGCCGGTGGCCAACACCACAAAACCGGCGAGCCCGTACCAAAACCGACGGGAAGAATGAAAGTACAATCGGAAGATGGAGGCAAGGGAAGGAGAAGAAAAAGACCAAGCAAGGGAAGAGGGACGGGGGAGAAACAAACCTCCAGCCTTGCAAGCAAAGCCCCTTCTAACTAAGCCCTAGATCTGGCGAACCCGATCTAGGGGCAGAGCAACCGAGAGAAGCCAAAAACTCTCCAGCAGCAAGAGGCCCGATCCGCAAGGATCCTCCACGGGGAAAGAAACCTGTCCCACTACCGGATCTGGGCAAGTCACCGAGATCTGGAGAGAAGACGACCAAACCCAACTACGCCGGAGGAGCAACTTGAACACAGCACGGACAGCCAGATCTGACCAATCAAGACCGGAGACGGAGATGAAAGGAGACCCACTGCCAGAATCGAGTCGACCCGTCGCCATGAAGAGATGAGAAGCGATGGAGGAGCCCCTCAGCACGAACAAGAACAAACCTGCCAAAACTGCGTCGATCCACACGAGAAGGACGTCCCACGGCCAGATCTGGAGGGAATAGCTGCCGGAGAGGAGCGCCGAGCACCGAAAATCACCGGAATGGGGCGGAGGGGAAGAGAGGGGAAGGGTTGAGGACGAGGGTTAACAGAAAACGGAAGGGTTAATAACAAGTTGATTGGGTTAATAACAAGTTGATTGATGGTACAAAATCAACATGAAATGACAATCTAGAGAGATCTTGAGGCAATTAGGATGCTAATTATGTGTAATTGAAATCAAAGAAGGGCATAGGCAATGGTGTTAAAATTTCAAAGGGTAACAGAATTTTTAGACAATGTAAAAGTCTGAACTGGAACATTAAACATATTAGTATAAACTAATAAACTACAATATATAGCTTAGATTTAAAAGATAATTTTATAAACATGTTTGGAACTATAACTGTATCTCATAAACCACCCTTAACTTTAGACCCGGCTATGAGTAAGGATTTCTTTTTAAGATTCATAAAACCTAATGAAGTTAGTTTAACGAAAAAACTGAGAACTCGAGCATGAGAATAAGTTTTTTTTTTTGAAAAAGCAAAGGACTATTTATTAAACCCTCTTCTATCTGAGATAGATAGAAAAGGGAAGAGGGAGGCCCTCTCAAACGGATACAAAATATAACGTTATCTAACAAAAATTTGTGATTGCAATTTGGCCAAGACACGGCCAATGTGTGTTTGACAGTAACACCTTTGAGCAATATGCTAGGCCCCAGTCCTAACAATGAGCAACACGCGGGTTCGTGGTTGGACCATTCTCAAATTCATACAGATCCTTTCTTCTTTCTTTTCCTGAAAATAAGATTTCAACTACTTTCGATTTGATATATTTGTATTTGTAGACTCATGTCTAAACTCATATGAGAAAGCTACGCCTTTTAAATGTTTACCTAATAAAATCATGCATTTTGAAGTTAATCGTAGCGTAGGATACTGAACCTTAACGTCATCTTAATTTTATTTTTTGGTTTCTGTCCGGTTTGGGTTAAGTTTTAGCTCTGATGAACAGCCCTAGGCCAAATCAAGATGGGTAAAGGGTTAAAAGGGTCAACATAGCCGTAAGGTAGGTAGTTGACGAGAAGAGAGGCCCATTCAAATTGTCCATAGAATTCTCAGCTCAAACATTCTAAGTCATGAAACTCTGGTAGAACATGTAAACCAACTTTCATGGTCATCTAAATCTAAAAGAAGATGGGAATAATACAGCATTCCGTTAAATTACAAGGCAAACCATCATCAACGTCCATCCTGAGATCTCACCCAAAGAATTAGAATAGCTGTACAAATAAATATCATTTTATACAATAGAAGAAGGGGTTCGTCAAGCACTCGTAATCTTGTTTTCAAGGAGGCATGGTTGATCTTCGACCTTGAGAAGAGCCAACCTTTGAGACCTTGAATGCCCTTGCCTGTTATTGAGGATGTCTGTGTACGTTCGTAGTCTATACCGATCCGAGTTTGTCAGAGAAAATGGAGGGTTCAGTATCAGAGACGGTGCTTCCACCAGCAGGAACTCCAACAAACACACTGCCTTTGAATATAGCAATGCTGCACTCTCCATCTCACCCATCAGCTCCTCCACCTGACAACCAAAACATTTTTTAGTGGATCTAACCCCACTAAGCTTCTATACTAACATATAAAATATGGTCCAACTTCACTACTCTCCTCTTATTGCCATAACCAGGGAATAAGATCACCACCGAAGCCATATATCAATTCACATATCAAGTCATCTCAGTTTGATTTCATTACATTTATTGAGCACCGATACTGTGTTTGAAGCACATTGATGGGAGCAAATGAGTTAAATGCTAGAGCAAGAAATTTTAAAAAAAATACTCACTCCACCATGTCTTCCAAAGGCAAGGGCAGATTGAAATATCGTCTCCATTGCATCTGGCATCTCTGTACTTCCTTTAACCACCAGCAAAAGTAGGGGTTTCAGAAACTTAAACGCAAACATGATAACTTATTTTCATAAATTTTTGAAAAAAGATAATAAACAAAAGGGGATTCGTGAACTAATGAAGATGCATTAAGGAAAAAAAATAGGAGCTTTCTCTATATTGACAGAAAGAAAAGAAATCGAAACCATACCAGGCTCAATAGCCTTGGCCAGTTCTTCGGCACGCTCAACTTCCTGGAGAAATTCCTTCTCAATCTGCGAGGAAATATCAACTGGGCCTTGAGCAACTAAATCATGACAGTGTTGTATAGCAGGACTACCATGCTTCTTGCCAATGTTTGTCCTTAATCTATTGGTATCTTGGGTAGGACTTCCTTCCAGAGCTGAGGCAGCCTGTGTATGGCAAATATGCAGTGCTTGCTTCCAAATTGCAAGGATTACAAGTTGGATTGAGAATCCTTCCAGCTGTCTACCTCCCTCAACCTTTTTTAGAAGAAAATAAAACTCATATAAATTTGAAGACAAGCATGTTTAAACCAGAACTTGTGAATATTGAGTCTCCATTTTGATTAAATGAATGGGCATGATGGCATTACCTTTTCTTTTACTAATTTTGTGATGGCGGATGCACACTGCCGCAATGACTTGATCCTTGTCATGCAATGACTTGATGGCTGCTCCAAAGTATCTCCAGCATACGTAGATCCTTGGGAAGTCCCAGGAGCAGAATACTGACTTTCCAAGCTTCCAGGACTATACATCTTACTTGATACTGTTCCAACAATTGGGACAGGAGCACTTGGCTTAGGGTTCATATGCATTGATGTTATTGAGGGACTCTCTGATCTGTATGGAGGATGACTTGGCTTGGAAGAACTTGACAAGATTGCTGAAACATCCATAGGAGGCCCAGATACGATAACATAATCTTGATCAATCAATTCTAAGGAATCCCCAACTACAGAGAAAAAATGAAAATACATTTTAGAAACACAGGTGGAAGTTGTGAAAGATAAAAACCTAAAAGAAGCTGCAGGTACCTCGTGACCTAGTGTGAACAGATCTTTGGTCCATGGATTTTCGAGGTTCAATGGGAGTCCCATCTGAAACTCTGCGGCCCTTGACCATAAGGCCAGTACTTACTATATTTTGTGTGGCTCCAGCATATCTTGAAGCAAGATCCATTCTGTTAGAAGGGCTATGCGTCACTTCTTTTCTATTAAACTTTGCATCAGGAGAAAATCCACTAGCACTCTTCATTGAAGACCGCCTTACATAAGATGGACTTCCATCGGGTCCACTAGAATCATCGTCTAGAAGGAAGGGCAGACAATCTTCTTGTGAATTTTCCTCTGCATTCCTAGAAGGACCACATTCAGATGAACTTGAACTGTCCATCATTCTTGATGACCTCCTACTCCTTCAAACCACACATGATTATATTTACTTCTCAAAAGAGAACTATAATATATTAAGTGCAAGTAAAAAAAATTCTTCATTCACCTCGTGTGTTCTTCTGGCTGTGAGTCAGACAGGAATGGGTGATTAAATAGCTCTTCAAATGTTAGTCGCTCCACTGTAAATAGCAAGTGTTAAAAGGATCCAGAATAAGGAGAAAAATCTAGAGTAATGAGCAAAATTTTAAAGATTGATGATAGAAGCACAAGTCTGAATGCCATTATAAGACGACAAATTAATAATCTGCCCATCATTCAATTACATTAGCCACTGGCATCAGAACCTAATTAGCATATTACCAGTATAGAATTACTATCGCACTTTAGCGAACCCAAACCATAATGAACATACGAGAATATTTTTTTTTTTAATTTTAAACCGATAAGGAGACGAAGGCTAAGCAGAAACCTGAAATAATGTTATGCAGTGAACACAGCAATATGATGCCATGATTTTTCACATAATATGGCTTTACACAAGATCCTAGAAAAGAGCAGCATTGAATAGCTTGTAATATTTTAACTCTTTTAGGAAGTTCAGGAATTAAAGATTAATGATAATGCACCAAAGTTACGAGAATCATATAATTAATTCCTCTTCTTCTTTTTTTCACCCATAAACCACAAAGCATCCCTCAGTAGATCATGATTAAATTAAAATACATGAGAGAAGCTCCAACCTCATTCGAGTGTATAGTCAAGTTACAACCAAATTAATCTCCTTTTATTATCCTAATTTCTTTCGACTTCATGATCACATAACTCACAATTTACTAATATCATACTATAACTATCAAATACCTGGATTACGGCGCAACAATTTCCGGCACAAATCTTTGCAGTCAAAACTCAAATCATCATTATCTGGGGGGAACTGCAACTCAGTTGATTTAATAATATTCTGCAGCAACTGAACAACACGAGTACAGGAAAAATCGAGTTAGGATACACATCAAGAATATTGAGAATTCAACTAAACAGAAAAAATGTGACAACCTGAGCAGTACATGTAGATGTACAGATGAGCTGTAGGAAAATATGCAAACCTGAATTTGATTGTTTCCGGTATATGGGGTTTTCCCAGTCACAAGCTGAAATAGAATGGCACCAACACTCCAGAGATCTGCCTGTGTGTTCAGCTAAAAAGTTAATAAAAAAATGCATGAGAAAATATAATGCCTTAACATGCAAAAGGAGAACATGTCACCTTGGCATCATACTTTTGAAGTTGCATGATTTCAGGAGCCATGTATAGGGGTGACCCACACAATGTTTCTGCAAGGCCTCTAGGTTGTAGAGATCTGAAAAAGGAAATGAAAATATTTTAACTTTAAGTAGATGGATACTGGGAGAACCGATCATCTGTGGTTCAATTAGCAGTACAGTAAATTGAAACTGAATTTCATTGGCAAATATCATGTAGAAAGAAGCCGAATCCCTGAGTGAGTGTCTATTACTCTAAAGTACAGTTCAGTTAAGAAGCTGTATAAACTAAGATAAACAGTACCTACCTCGCAAATCCAAAATCTGCAATCTTCAAAACTGAATTCTGGTCTTTTGTGGAGAGTAGGAGGTTCTGTTCCAAGTATGATACATATAGATAAATAAGATACAACAAAAAATACACATATTTTCTCAACGCTGGTAAAAAGAAACTGGTGAAAAACCCTACTTTTAAACAGGGCCTGACATTCTAACTTGCTTTCAAACCAATTAGTTTGGCAAGTACTGCTAAATAATCACCAGTACATACCTGTGGTTTTAGATCCCGGTGTATGACATTATTATCCCGAAGAACTTGTAGACCAGCAGCTGTAAAAAATCATATTTTCCTCATAGTCAATACATACTGCATGATGAACATCCAGGAAGGCACAATGAAAATATCCAGCCAGAGGCTGTTCAGGACTTACCAAGCTGCTGCATGAAATGCTTTGCAGTTGCTTCTGGAACTCTTCCATGGGGCTGAATATACATAGAAAGATCACCACCTCTGCAATACTCCAACACAAGGTTTATCTTCCCAGGAACCTAAATGGCATGCCGATATAAGGCGAATGTTCAAACCACCAATGCACTTATCATTGGAAAAGAATACAAGCTCAATAAGTTATTTTCTTCCTTCCTACAGAAGCCTAATATTGCTTTGCAGGGGAAAATGCAACACCCAAATGACAAATGAACTGGCTATTACAGAATCAAGCTTAGATTTCTAAACTATTATACAGAAACGAGACCATTTACTAGCATCACTTTAAAAGTTCGGGATTGACAATTAGCCCAGCCTAAGCAACATAAGAACTGCATTGAGGTATATGTCAAAGCAGGAACTAGGGTCAAAATAATTGTGCTAAGCATGCAATTCCATTAAGCACCCATTACACCACTGCAACGATTGAGAAAGCAAAAGGAGAGTGCATAAGGTTAAAGGTTGTATTGGATAACATTTTTAAATGCTACTATTTTGCATGAGCCTCTGCTAAGTAAAGATTCTTGCTTTGCCAACTCCCAAATAAATAAATCAAGGAAAAAGACACTAAGGATGCCTGCAAAAGACCAGAATGAACTCTTTACATTTCCTGGGATAATTAAATGTTTCTGGGTAGATCAATTCCAGGAGAACAATGCAGTAACATGCTAAAGCTAAAAGTCTGAAGCTTGACGACAACATCAACATAATAATCATGCCTATTCGAGCTTCAAAGTTCACTATTTCATCCAGAATTCTCAGTCTGAACTCAATTTTACTCTTCCTGAGCTCTTCTCTAGAAAATTCAAAGCAAACAAACAAGCCCCAGAGCTTCAAAGTTTAACAAATGAACAGTAAAAAATCAAAATTTGCAAACAAACCTCAATCATGTCGTACAAGCGAATAATATTGGGATGGGTGATCCTCCGCAAGATAAAAATCTCCGACATGAGGCTCTCCTGCAGCTTCTTGTTGAGGCGACCAGTAGCGATCTCCTTCATCGCCACCTCCGTGCCGTGGACTCTGTGCCTAGCGTGCCACACCACCGAGAACGAACCAGACCCGATTTGCTGGCCCACCATGTAATCGCCGACCACCCTGACGCCGCCTCTGCCCACTGGCTGAGCCATCAAAAACCCTAGAGAATCCGGAACCGACCCCCCGAAAAATGCCGAAATTCTCGGTTCAGATAAGCCTGTAAACGGATCTTCCCAAGATTGGACCCAGTTCCGATTCGGATATTTGTTTCTCGATCGCGATAAAAATAAATGTCGATCCGATCCGATGTAGGATATATGGATGGAAGGATTAATGGAGGTGTGGCCGAATAAGGTAATTATTTAAACATAAATTAATATAGTAATCGTATGATTAGTGTGTCAAAATGGTAATAAACGTAGGTTTTAGTGTTTGATTTGGGCTGTGTTTTGGGTACAGTGCAGTGGAAGAGAGGAGATTGACGATGAAAGCTATAACCAAAACCAGCTACGCTATGGTGAGCCGTGTGCGTATTGTGTACCTGACTATATCTTCTGCGCCTTGTGTTGCGATGCTTCTTCTGGTTCAACTTGTTGTACCCATCAACGGTTCTTTTATTTTGGTAGGTAATGAGATGGGACCACAATGCCAATAATACTTCAGATATTCCATGACGTGGCAAGTCACTATTGGTCTGTGGATGAGAAATTTTCTTTATCAGGCCATTTATTTTTAATTTGAAAGATGGTTACTATGGTATATACATGCACCTCTTGCAACCAATCTTAATCTCTGATTTTATGTTACTTTATATAGAAATAAATAACCATGTGTTTCTTATTTTTATTGTTTGTTTTCACCAAGTAAAATATAGGTGAACCGGGTGGAGTATCCTTGGTGATTTGTCCTATGTTTGGGTGAGGGTGACCATATTGTTGAGACGTGTGTTACAAAATTCAGAAGCTTCAATTGATAAACAAATTGTTAACAATGTTAATTCAAGAGGTACACACAAATGTTTGATGTCAATGATACGCGTTAAAATGTGTTACACCACGTTTTTCTTTTTGAGCTGTAAACGAGGTATTATTTATTAAATGTCGACAATAAAAACACGATAAAATGGTTCGGGGATAAGACCCCCTTGCCAATCCCAGACAGGGGAAGAACAAGCCGCCCTAGCAAGCCAATGAGCTGCTTTGTTCGTTGTCCGCTTAACGAAATCGAGGTGCACGCCCTCGAGTTTTGAAAGAGGGAAATACAATCGCTAACGACTATAAGGGAGAGGTTGAACTTCTCCGCTCGATGATCATATCCACTATGACCTTACAATCACTCTTGATGGTTACTTTCTGGCGTGGTTCTTGCTTCATCCACTACAGGGCGTCTCTTATGGCATAAGCCTCAATCAATCCCAGATTCTGGGGACCAAGGAAAAAGGTAGAATGAGCCCGGAGAAGTTGGCATGTATCGTCTCTACAGACCCATCCAGTTCCTACTAGACCGGAAGTCGCAAACAAAGCACCATCTGTGTTCACAGTCACCGATCCCACGGGAGGACATGTCCACCTGCTATTTATCTCCGAGGTATGTTGGAGTGGTAAAGGAGATCCCTTGTTGCTCTGAGATTTGGCCTTTAACCAACCTGCATTTAGAAGGAAGGTCGTGTGTTTAATGATTGAAGCCATTGTGATTACGTTTTCCCATACTTTCTTATGCCTAGCCTTCCATATCTCCCACAATAAACAACCTACCTCCACCTTTCTGGCCGGGAGATTGAGTTCCAACGTGTCTCTTAACCACTCAACAATGTCCTCGAGTTCAGGAGACAAACTCAATCCACTGAGTTTCCAGCATTTTGCCGCCATCGAGAAAGTGACAAGAAGATGCATTCTGATTCCACCCCAATCTGGCACACCGGACAAGAGGCTGCAACATCCACCCTACGAGTTCTCAATCTAGTACCTGTAGACATCTTGCACATGTTCGCCAAAGAAAAGTGTGAATCTTCGGGAGGACATCTATGCCCCAAATTGACTACTAAATGTCCGAGGGTGCAGTGGGCATTGGGTGAGTATGATTGAGTAGGCCATAAGCTGACCGAATCGTATACTGACCAACCTGTTCTCCCGACCAATACCACGAGTCCCCGAAAACTGAGTTGCTTGTTGGTACCTCCAAAATGACCAGCTTGTCCCTATCATTGAAGGATTTGGTGATAATCTCCGTATCCCATTGCCTTGTTCCTGTCTTCATAAGGCTTGCCACATTTAGATGATCTAGTTCCGTGTCCTCCGAGGAGATCCCCGGATCTGCTCCTATGAGCCACAGATGTTGTCCGATCGAAGTAGACGTCCCCGGACCGATGGACCTTTGTGCCCCTTGTTTTATTAGATCCTGGGATGAGAGAAGACTCTGCCACACAAAACTGTATTTTTTACCCTTCGGAGCATCCATTGTCGTAGACTCGGGATAGTATTTAGCCTTTAAAACTCTAGCTACTAGACTAGTCTCATCCGTCGCTATTTTCCACAACTATTTACCTAGTAAATCAGTATTAAAATCTTGGGGGTTCCTGAAGCCCCAACCTCCCACTTCCTTCGGGCGGGACAACCTTAACCATGACTGCTAGATTATAGGGTTGTCACTACCCCCCGAAGACTTCCACCAGAAACGGGCCAACGCCACATTGATCTTATTTATGGTTCCTTACGGGAGACGCATGACACTCATTACATAGGTGGGGATGGATTGGAGAACTGGTTTCACCAGAACCTCCTTTCCTGTCCCGTTTAGCATCATTTCGTCCCACCGACTAATCCACCTCAAAATGCGGTCCAAAACGTATTGAAGACTTTGTTTCCTGTTTCGGCCCATTAGGTTAGGGACACCGAGATAGGGGGATGGCGTCAGTGATTCCGGAATACCTAGAAGACGTACTCCCTCAGCACGAGCATCCGGGTGAGTATTAGTACTGAAGAAGAGAGAGGACTTTCGCAAGTTTACCACATGTCCGAGACATCCTCAAACATTTTGAGATAGTTCCGGACTCTTACCATTTCCGCTTGGGAAGCCTTGCAATACACATAACATTCATCTGCACAGAATAGATGAGTAAGCGATGGGGCCTACGGTGCTATTCTTACCCCATGAATGTCGCCCCGACTTTCTGCTGCCTGTAAGAGACGGGCAAAGCTTTCCATACAGAAGAGGAATAAATACGGGGATAAAGTGTCTCCCCGACGAATTCCTCTCTCTGGTTGGACGAAACCCGCTATGTTGTAGGTAACTGAGTATGTACAACGCCTTATGAGCGAAATTCATTCTTCCCTAAAACCAAAACTCTGAAGCATGTCCCACAAAAAGTTCCATTCCACTTTGTTTTAGGCCTTGCTCATATCTAACTTGAGGGCTGCCCAGCCTTCTCTTCCAAGTCTCTTGCCCTTCATAAAATGAAGAGTCTCAAAAGAAAGGATGATGTTATCCTGAATTGCTCTCGCATGGATGAACTCTCCCTGTAATGGGGAGATGATCCCGTCCAGTAGAAGTTTGAGTCGGTTCGCCGCAACCTTAGAGAGAATTTTAAAAAGTACATTACACAACGTTATCGGTTTCATGTCTTTCAAACTTGTTGGGGATTCCACCTTTTGAATGAACGCTAGAGTTGTTTG
>JAYMSV010002811.1:0-10581 GCA_036897745.1 Erodium moschatum
GATGACCCGGAGGCATTCGCTGAGCTGAAGGTGAAGGAGCTCAAAAACGGAAGATTGGCGATGTTCTCCATGTTCGGGTTCTTCGTTCAGGCCATTGTTACCGGAAAGGGGCCGTTGGAGAACTTGGCCGACCACCTCGCTGACCCGGTCAACAACAACGCCTGGGCTTTCGCCACCAACTTCGTTCCCGGAAAGTGAGTGAGGAACCTAAATGTAATTTGTGGAACTTGAGAGTCATGATGTAAAATGTGAATTATATGATAATATTAATTTCAATTAAAAATCTTTTTCTTTTTTATAATTTCATATATGCTAAGGAGTAAGGACTGCTTATAGGGAAAATCACATAAAATTACTAAAAAAATATTCAAATATTTTCAGCGTCCCTAACTTTTTTTTATTGGTTACCTATTTCTTCAACAGTCTGTATCAATCAACTTATGCTCAGCCACATTCCCTACCAATATCCATTGATACGTATGTAACCTTTTCTATGTGGAGTGCGGATAGACGGTTTTAGTGCAAAATTTACCTTCTTAGAAGTCTGATCGTTTCATAAGAACCTTAGCAATTTCAATCTCTATATTTTCGAAGACTAGCTGGAAGAAATGGATATCTTCAATTTCCCAGTCCACAACAAAAATGGAATTATCAAGATTATGTCATGAAATAAAATAAATAAACATACAAAACCAAAAAGCACATGAAATGCAAAACTCACCTTCTTCTTCTTCGGAGTGACGAATTAGAAGTTGTTGGTGAATTCGCATTCACGCTCTGTCATGTCGGAGAAACCAAAATGTCGTCGGAAACCCCATATTCATGTGATCTCTTCGTTGAAGCTGAAGACCACGCATACTAATAAGTACCGTAAATCTGATTTGCATTGAATTTACAAAATCCTAATTTTATGTTTTCTATAAAATCCTTTTCCAGATTAAAAGGATTTCATAAGGGTATTATGGAAATTTATAAAAAACCCCTTGTTAAAACAAACGTGAAACACTACATCTTACTAACATTATTAACTTTTAATAGTATAACGATCTTGTGAAAATAAAATTCGGGACACTACATGTATTTAGAAAGTGGTATAGATCGTCGGAAGTGTGAGTAGTTTTTTCTTGATCATGTATGGGTTTCAACTTGAAACTCCTATTAGAAACCCTACACATTGAAAGAAATATATTTTAATGGTTCCCTTTCCCCTTCTACAAAGTTTTGAGTCGTTTAAGATCAATGTTTGCATTGGTCAATGGTCAATTTATCGGGGTTTGCACTTATTTTCGATAATAAAAACTACCGAAACCTCTCACCAACACACTTTTTCTTTTCACCTTCTCCTTTATCGTTATTGTTCTCCAGTACTATTAACGATGAACAACCACATTGATATAAGAGTTGTAGATACTTATTTGGTGAGAAGAAGAAGGAGATTATGGCTACATAAGAAATTAGAAGTTACAGAACGAGGCGAGGTTCATATCAGTAACGGGTTTCTTATAAGTGGGTTCATAAGTTTTTTATTTTATTTTATTTATTATTGTGATTACGGATACATGTATTAACCTATACACGTTCAACACAAAGTTACACACATATTGAAACATAACATCCACGTAAATGAACCTAAACAACATTTAACAACGTTAAAGTAATTTGTGTCAAATTTGTTAGATCATTGTTTTGTACTACCGAAAGAATCCTTACTATTAAAACCCTAATACCTAAAAGGTACCAAAAGTGCATTCACATAATCACATTTAAATATACAATTCGTCTAGACGACATCCTAAGTTTTGAAAAATTTCAAGTTACTCAACAACGTTACCTATGTGTCCAAAAAAACGTAAAAATTTCATAATACTTTTTTGCTAACAATCAAAATTTTAAATTTCTATCATTAAAATAATTATCTTAGTGACAAGATTTAGTTACATTCTAATTTACAAAATTTTATATTACCAATAACAGCTAGTACTTTTGCATGAATGCTAACGTTGGACTATTGCACGACGATTATCTTGACGATAATACCGACATCCATCGATTTGTTAGTCCACCGATTTTAACAATATCGTGATCACCTCTGGTGCTGAGTTGCTTGTTGCTTTTTGAAAAAATATTGGTGAAACATAGTGCAAAGACCTTCGAAACAACCTCATTGTCTATGTACAAATAGGTATAGCCTTATATTATAGATACTTCCTATCAATATTTAAACTTGGAGAATGAGAATAAATAAATTGGTACGTAACATTGAAGTGCACTAACTTGTTAACCAAACGAGAGTTTTTATAAACCGCGAACGCAAGCACAAGGATTTGTCTCGTAATGGCACGGAAACGATAAAACCATCCTATTATCTACAACCAATATTACACGTGGGTACATCCCATTGGTTGAGCCAATAGCTCATAGGATCTTTGATACTGTCCCGATATTTTGATAGCCAAGTGGCGCAAAGAGTGCCACGTTGTTAAATCCGAATCTGATCAGAATGTGAGCAACCAGTAAGAATAGAGAGATAGATATCAAAAGATAAGGGCCTTGTATTCTCGAGCCCATATATAAGTAACGGCCCATATCAATCCCAAACCACAAACACAACTCCGCTCTTCATTTTACATTTACATTACTCTCTTATTTCCGGCAATGGCAACCTCCACCATGGCTCTGTCCTCCCCAGCCTTGGCCGGAAAGGCAGTCCGAGCAGCACCAGTAAAGGCCCTCGGAGGAAGCAGGTTCTCCATGAGGAAAGCCGCCGGCAAGCCCAAGCAAGTCTCGTCCGGAAGCCCATGGTACGGCCCAGACAGAGTCAAGTACCTCGGCCCATTCTCCGGCGAGTCCCCGAGCTACCTTACCGGAGAATTCCCCGGCGACTACGGCTGGGACACCGCCGGCCTCTCCGCTGACCCAGAGACATTCGCTAAGAACCGCGAGCTGGAGTTGATCCACTCCAGGTGGGCCATGCTCGGAGCCCTCGGGTGCGTCTTCCCGGAGCTCTTGGCCCGCAACGGCGTGAAGTTCGGAGAAGCCGTCTGGTTCAAGGCCGGAGCCCAGATCTTCAGCGAAGGTGGGCTGGACTACTTGGGCAACCCAAGCCTGGTCCACGCACAGAGCATCCTGGCCATCTGGGCCACCCAGGTGATCCTGATGGGCGCCGTCGAGGGTTACAGAGTCGCCGGAGGGCCGTTGGGAGAGGTGGAGGACCCATTGTACCCGGGAGGCAGCTTCGACCCGTTGGGTCTTGCTGATGACCCGGAAGCATTTGCTGAGCTGAAGGTGAAGGAGCTCAAAAACGGAAGATTGGCGATGTTCTCCATGTTCGGGTTCTTCGTTCAGGCCATTGTCACCGGAAAGGGGCCGTTGGAGAACTTGGCCGACCACCTTGCTGACCCGGTCAACAACAACGCCTGGGCCTTCGCCACCAACTTTGTCCCCGGAAAGTGAGTGTTTGGGTAGCTAGAAAGTGAGGAAATCGAGTGGTTTTGGTTATTATTATGCAGATCCATGTTGATGTGTAAATTTGTTAAAATTTAGTGGGAATGTGACTTTGATTTTGGAACCAATATGTTCTCGTTGACTTTGATCTATTTGCTATTATCTAGTTGAAGTTCCAGGTCAAACTATACACACATGATACCTACAATCTACTCATATTGTGCCATGGCTCTCACAACTTGACCAGGTACAAGGAAGTAAACTTGAACCACCTAATATACATAAACTGTGTGAATGAATGAATCAAAATTAACACTAGGGTAGAGAATTACTATAAGCAGCTCTGGATGGAACGAGCTCAAGTAGTACGAGTAGCCCTTGCTCTGGCTACGGACTTTGAGTAAAGATCCTCATACTGTACTGCTGAACAATCCCAGCTGAAATCGATGTTCATGATCTTCTCAACAATCTCTTCCCAGTTCTCGTCGTTCTTGTAGTGCTTAAATGCTCGCTCCAATGCATTGTTTAGTCCCTGCCAGTTTGTAATCATTTTATCAGAAGCAGTGGAAAAGGAAACTGATTTCTTCTTAAACATGATATGTATATATACCTGTTCATCAGCAGTTGTGAAAGTGAAGCCATTCTGAAACTGGCGAGGGATTGTGTCATCATCTAAATCGAAAACACTACATAAGAAGAAATAAAATGTCAGTCTTGGTTGGTTTTTCAAACTGTATGAAGTTGATTATTGTGTTCACGTCAAGTAATTAACAAGCTCACCTATCACTTAGACCACCGGTTTTTCTTGCAATTGGCACAGCTCCGTATCTCATTGCGATCAACTGCAGATTAACAAATAAATAAACTGATTATGCTTATACATGAATTCAATCTCAAATACTGTATATCAAATACGATACCTGTGTAAGGCCACAAGGCTCAAAGAGAGATGGGATGATGAACAGGTCAGAAGCTGCATATATGGAATGGGAAAGAGATTCGTCATACTTCAGTATCAACCGAATGTGCTCGTGATTCTGAAACTGCTGTGCAATGCTCTCAAATTCCCTCTGCTCTCAAAGACAACAGCAAGATAATAGCCTTATCATAGACAGAATTGGCATGTTGATACAAGAAAGTAGTGAAAATAAAGGCTCGAGCGGATAACGAACAGAAGCTGAGAAATTTACCTGAATCTGAGGCACAGGGCTTGAACCAAGAAGTACAAATTGTCCTCCAAGGTCCAATGTTCTAAACATTGCATGTCTAATCAGATGAACACCTTTCTGTGGGACCAATCTTGTTATGCATCCCACCTAGTTAGTGTCACAAACAGAAACCATACAACTTTAGCAACTATCATTGATATGTCGGCCGTTTGGTGCTTTATAGGACTAAGATTACCAGTGGTCGCTTTGGATCAGCTGAAGAAAGGCCCAAGTGAGCTCTCAGAGCTAATTTATTTTCTGATTTGCCCTCAAGATCATTGGCACTGTACTGAACTTTGAGAAAAGCATCAGCAGCGGGATTCCATGTATCAGTGTCGATTCCATTTAATATTCCATGGAACTTCTTAGAGTGAAAGTTAAGTGTTGAGTGGAGACCTCGTCCTCCCTGTAGAACATAGATGAAACATACTAGATAAGGCCTCGTAAAATAAAACCTGTCAATCCAAAAAACAATTATCTAAAACATCTATTTGCTAAAGACAGAACCAACGATCAAACAAATCTCAAATATAATACATGTACTAATTTCCTGAATAGGATTTTCTAAAATAAGTGCCCAATTTCTTCTCAAGAAAGTAAATTATTCATGAATTACCGATAGTATCCTTACGTGTTATGGTCACATGAGCTTTAACAAGTGGAGCACTAACTCAACTAATCCTTTTTTTTGAGGAAATCTCAACTAATCCTTAATTTTTGTATAAAAACAAATCAATCATGATGCTTGTTTTGGAATAGAGTGAGTAACTGATGTGAGCTTTGTACAGAGATTATTCGAACATATCTCTACCTTTTGATCTTGTATCAAGTTAATCGTAAGAAAGTCATTCATGTTATTTGCATAAGAATATAAGTTAGGTTGATTTGGTAACATTTAGAAGAATTGGAAGATTAGCCTAAGTAACTAAGAATTGCAATATAATTATGGGATGATCTCACTCAGCTATCCCTAAGTATGCACCATTCTCAACCAACTACCCCTATGTTTAAAAAGTTCTTGAAATCCCCTTAAGTTTTGTAGTCTCATATCACCCTAGTTTCGTCAACTTCTGGGTGTGAAATGACAAAAGTACCCTTTAAAAAATCACGAGGGTATTTTCACCAGTTCACACCCAAAAGTTGACGGAACTAGGGTGAAATGAGACTAAAAATACTTAAGGGGTAGTCAAAAACTTATTAAATTGGGGGGTAATTGGTTAAGAATGGTGCATACTCAGGTTATTAGTATACTCCATTCATACCTCAGCAGTCCGCACCTCTTGTCCGTAGGTTGGTGATACTGTTGTGACAATGTTAGAGAACACAACAGCGCCCTGTAATGTAGCATTGTTTGATAAGAACGAAGAACTTGCAAGTTTTGATGAATGTTCTATCATACTATCGTAGTAATTGCTTGTTTTGAGTCTGAATATTCTAACCTTAACAGGATTGACCCTATCATGAGATGAGTTGTCCTGCATCCTGTCTGCTCTATTTAGCTGGTTGACATCAAGACCACAAGCTGCCAACTCCGAGGCTGGCGCAGTGCCTTGGTACTCAAAATTGTGGCACGTAAAACAAATTCTTGCTGAATTCAATCCTTTTGGAGCATATAAGTCCCAGTAAAGTGGTGCCTGAGAAAGCAGCAAGAGATTGATTATTCATTAACAAGAAATATCGAGTTCTTTTTCATCTGAAAGAAAGCTCAAGAACACATGTTTCCATACAACAAAAGCGGTCTGCCAATCATGGCAATGAATTATATCCGGTTTCTTGCCAGATTGAAGAATCAACTCCAGTGCCGCGCGACTAAAATACGAGAATCGTTTGAAATCATCACGCTCTCCATAAAATTGTCCTCTCCAAAAGAACTTATCGGGATGAAGTGGTTCAATAAAATACACAGGAAGACCTGTAAAACCAAAATTGTATTCAGAATACAATTGTGAAACAACATAGTTAGAAGAAGAAAAAACTATGAAATTATTAACCTTCAACGGTGCCAACCCAGATTTTGTTCTTGAATAGTTGTCCCCCAAAGTATGACTCTAGCTCTGCATCTAATGCCTACAGAGGAGACAAGTTTTTAATAAACTGCTATGAGAACAGAGGTGATTCTTTTAACTATAAAAGGCAAATAAACAAAAGCTATATATGTACCCTGAGGTCATGAATACGATCATATTCCATACAATCATATTTTGGAATGATTATCTCCAATAGGTGTCCTCTCTTTTGCAATGCTTTACCAAGACCAGCCACGACGTCCCCCAAACCACCGACCTATAAAATAAGGAACAGTAAACTTACTTCCACAGTGGAGAAGGTATACTTCGCAAAAAAACACGGAAATGAAATAAGAAGGGTTAACTGCAGATAGCTATTGCGTACTATACGTATTTTGCACATAACTATCGCCGAATTTAAACTTTTACATCCAACTACCTAAACTTTCAAAAAAATTATATGTAGATATTTTTGCCAGAAAATACCCTTGACCCTAATCTTAAAAATACTTCATAACTACCAAAAACATATAAATTAGAGGTAGAAAATGGTTGAGAAGATGTAAAAAGACTCCTTAAAAGATAAAAGTGTTAAAAAGATAAAAGTATTAAAAAGACAAAAGAGAGTATTTTTTAGATTAGGGTCAAGGGCTTTTTCATCATTTTTGAAAAAAAGAGATGTGTGTAATTTTTGCGAAAGTTTAGGTAGCTGGATCTAAAAGTTAAAAGTTGGGGACGATTATATGCAATATACGTCTCGTACATAACATCTATCTGCAACTAACCCAAATATGAATGTCCATATAAACAAAATACAATTCTCTAGGGGTAAAAGCTCACCTTAGCAACTGGAGCCATCTCCGCTGCAATGTGAATTACATGCAACCTTGGACTAAAGACAAACAAAAGGCTCAAATTAAACATCATTCATTGACTCAATATTTAACCAAAAATTAATACCTTATTGGTGATGACGTCAGCCGAAGAAAGATAGCCAGAGCTTCTTGCTCATTCTTGTCTTTGCAGCTCATGTATGCATCACGAATACGTCCATTTCTCTTCCACACCATTTCTCTCAACAGTCTTGCATCATCTGTTGATATTTTCTTTTCTAGCAACCAACCATCAATGATAAGTAATATGCAACTCCAAAATTCCCTAGGCATATCATCTACAGGCTCATCCAGTGCCCTTTTCTTGCTTTCTTCTTTCAAAAGATCTAGCGTATCTTGAAATTCTTGTACAGATTCTTGATACAACTGAACGTAAGAGTGTATATCTTCATCAGACTTTTGAAGATGTTCCTCCAATTTTTTGATCTTTTGTTGCATCAACTCATTATATTGCTGCATTTTCTCTGATGACAGTTTGTAGACCTTAGCCTCATCAAGTGTTTCTTCCAATTTGTCAACCTTCTTCCTTAGTTCCTGGTTTTGCTGTAACACAAAAATAGCTTGATCTGCTTGTTTTGTTGCCTTATCCAGCAAGGATTGCAAATCTTCCACCTTCTCCCACAGCTGCTTGCATTCAGATTTCAGCACCGAAAGCTTTAAAACATCTCTTTGGGAAACTGAAAGCTTAGATTCCAAATCCTTCAAAGCAGAATTTAGAGCTAAGCGTTCCTTTTCAAGTGTTACCACACGTTCATCTGTATTCTTGACATTATTGAACTCTGCCTTAAGCACTTCTAAATCATTCTTCAAGTCTATATTCTTGATACCATTCAGCTCAGCTTTAAGTGCCTGTATATCATTATTGAGGGACTTATTCTCCAACCTCAATGCATTGAGTTCTTTACTAAGAGAACGAAAACCACTGATATGTGGTTGAACTGCTTCGCCATTTAAAACCTTTTCTTGTTTAGTGTGAATATTTTCAGGGACGCCATTGTAGTTCAGTTCATCAAATAGCTTCTCCAACTGGTTTTCCAGCAGTTCCGCTTGTACCTTGTCTTTAGCAGCAACCTTGATCCTTGCATCAGTTTCTGCCAATCTCATCTCCAAAGAGTTAATTTCTGCCTGCAATGTCTTCTTCTCAGTGAGAATCTGTTCAAGATCTTCAAGCGCATCAACCCGAGCTTGGTTGAGAAGAAGGATATCTAACATCAACATAGAGAGAATAAATACACATTTATGCAAATTGATGGAAGAACTGAAACTCACAAACCACACACACAGAAAAGGAGAAGAGGACAACAATAATAAGAATTTGAACTATTCAACAGTTCAAATTCTTATTTTTTATTTTTTTTTTACTTTTTTCCGCGTTTCTTATCAAGGCAATCAGGTCTTCAAGTTGAATATTTGACAGCTGCTCCCCACCATCCTTTTGTATGATCTGTGGAAGAAAACAACTTCAAGAATGTAACAATCTCTATGCATGCCACTGAACTCATTATAAGCATATCTTCCCAGAATAATACCAGTAATTCCGTCTTGGAAGGCAAACTCGCATTTGCTGCATCATTTACATCTATATGCTCCACAACAATACTATTTTCAATGTTATTGTTTGAAATAGTTTCTGAATTCAAGCTGTGAACCCTATCAGTTGAAGTAATTTCTGCATCAGTAGGATGCGGTTCAGGAGAGGCTTTCCCCAATTGCTCTCTCTTTTTCTGTGAGCACAAGAATTTAAGTATCACCATGTAAATTAGAAAATGCTTAACAGCTGTGTGCAATAGAAGAAGAAGAATCACTGAATAGAATATTCTCAAGTTATGTAGCCTATCTCATCCTATGTATAATGCGAGAGCAAAATACCCGTAAGTGTGTTTCATCTGGTTTATTCGGGCTGCCTGCATCTTTTACATTTATACGCTCTACAACTATACTATCCTCAACATCACTAGAGATATTTTCCCGATTCAAGATTGGAACAATATCTTTGTCTCCATTTGGCTGAAAATCCGCATCGGTGGGAAGCAATTCAGGAGAGGCTTTCTTCAATTGTTGACTCTTATGCTGAGAACTGCTGGACATTTAGAAGACCAGTCAACTAAATGCACACTGGTTAGGAACATAAAGCAAAAAAAAAATCAACAAAGTTACAGAGTCGTGCTTGCAGTGATACTTTTACAGTACAGTTATCAGTATTCAGTAATTGAAACATAAGTTAAAAAGATTATGGTACTAATCGGGTACCTGTCTATTACATAAGATAAAACATTAACTGTAAAAAAAACCTTTGGCTGCCTTTAGGGTGATTGAAATTAGCAGAACTGAGCTCCATCCTAACTGATCCAGCGTGTTCGGGCTTTTCAATGAACATGCTAGCATATCTCAGCTAAGGACATTCTCTCGTGTCAGCCTTAATAGGAACTAGCTCTAACTTCTCCAACCCCAAGTAGCTTAAATTCTCATCCCCCCATATATACTCTTAGGACAACAGAGTTGATTCATTGGTTAATTACAAGAAAGCACAACATTTCTAAATGTATGCTTCCATATCAGAACATTAATAGAACTATGAAAAAACAATTGCATTCACTTTGATAGGTCTATCAATGGGAATATCTAATTGATTCTAGTCAATAGTTAAGAGAACAACCAAAATCAAAACCTTTAAGAAAGTGTTCTAAGCCACATATCATCATCAATCTCACCCACAAAACAAAATTAACAACAATATTAAATTAAGAACGAAACCCATCCAAAATCCCACCAACAAGCCACCTAGAAAATAGAAGTTTCACATTTCCAATCAATCAGGAAAAAAAATTGAGTTACAGTAGAAATGAAGAAAAGGGGTTGGAGAAAATGACCTGGGACTGCGATTACGCATCTTACAGGAAGCTGGAAGCAAGCGCCGAGAAGGAGGTAGGGGCAAGCCGGCGACATTTGATCGGCGCCGGTGGTGGTGAACTCCGGCCAACCTGTGGGTCCATAGACTCCCCGGCAGCGCCCCCACCACTTTTTTGATCT
>JAYMSV010002812.1:0-10580 GCA_036897745.1 Erodium moschatum
AAGAGAGCTTCGACGGTCAATGATTCTGCAGACTCGGAGGGCGTCGAATCGCCAGAAGAGAGAAAATAGGAGCCGAAAACGTCAACAAATCTCCTTTTTTCATCACTTTCGATGATTCTTTCGTGCTCCACCGTGGATAACACATTAGCTTGAGCTTTCTCTATCTTTGGAACCACAGCAACACATCACAATAATTCAAAGCAAAGACCACTTTTGAAAAGCTACCACTACCAGCTAGCTACAACACTGTTCTTCACACTCCACTAGTTCAATTCAATCAAAGACTTGTCTCGATCTCAACAGTGTTTTTTTTTATTAATCCCATAATATAACTTTGTGCCATAAACAAAACCCAAAAATCAAAATTAAAAAAAAAAACAAACTTTTTGTAAGAACACAAATCAGTAAATCACAGTAACAATGTCTCTGTACATGAAACCTCTGTATCATCATCACTTGGTCTTCTTCTTGGTGAGGCTTGCGATCCAACCTTGCTTATGCTTCTTCCTCATGACCTTAACTCCTTCGACCTTGGTGCCGACGTGCCACACGTTGGCCTTGTTGGCCCTCTTCCATCTGATGAGCTGGAAGGCCTGGCCAATCCGCTTCCTCCACCTCAGCGAGCTCCTGCTGCTCTTACCACTCCCCACCAAGCTCTTCTTCTTCCTCTCCTCCTCTTCATCTTCTTCCTTGACCTTCATGTTCATGTTCATGTTCCTGCTCTCCCATGAACCTGCCCCATTGTCTTCAAACTTCATGGATATGAACGAATCTGACAACAAATGCAAAACAGATCGTGTTAGAATCAGACCAGAAGAGCACCCACAGAGGAGGTCGAAAGAAGCGTCGAAAGAAAAAAAAAATGTGACGTTTTTCTCTCTCCTGCCGATCGGAAAAACGTCAAAGGGGGGAAATTGAAAAATGTGACGTTTTTCTCTCTCCTAGCGTCTATGCAGAACAGATCATGTTAGAACCGAGGAGCACCCACAGAGGAGGTCGGAAGAAGCGTCTGAAAGGAAAAAAAAGTATGAAAATGTGACGTTTTTCCCTCTCCTGCTGATCGGGAAAACATCGAAAGGGGAGAAACTAAAAAAATGTGACGTTTTTCTCTCTCCTGGCGTCTATGCATCTACGAGTCTACAGTCGTCGATTCTCTCTCCTCTGTAAGCGTTCTTCTCCTGTTATTTGTCCATTTTGGTCGTAAGCGACCGCGGAATCTGACCTCCACTGTGGAGTGGCAACGAATCCGACCATAAATCTATCTTGATGGACTTTTTTGAATCCGATCTCCACTGTGGGTGCTCTGACTCTAACCCTAAAACCCTAACATTGGTGGGTCAAGATTGAGACCCAGATCAATGGAGTTGAGGAAACGATGTGGGTACCTTCTTGGCTGGTGGAGGCGTCGAGATCATGATCCGGGTCATGATCAAAATTGGAACTTGAGTGGCGCAGCAAGTGGAGAGGGTTGAGGAGAGATGGCAAGGCAAAGATGTTGATGATGGACTTGGTTGCACATGGAGAGTATTGTTGCCTCTGCTTTGAAGAAGCCAAGAGGCTGAGAAGCTTCTCATGGAGGCAGAGAGGGCACACCCCAATCACCACCTCTTTTGGGTGGAAATAGCAACCAACACCACCAACACCACCACAATCTCTATGCTCTTTCATGGCTGACTTGAAGAAAAAGAAGAAGAAGAAGAAGAAGAAGAAGAAGAAGAAGAAGATGAAGATGAAGATGAAGATTGAGAGAGAAGTGAAGTGGGAGGGTTTAATTTGATTTTTATATGATTGGAGGAGAGAAGGGAAATTCAGACAGGGGTGGGGCCCACAGGAAGAAACATAACATGTAGATAAATCACTAGAGGGAAGAAAGCAAAGGGATATGGGCATATGGAGTATGGGTGCTTTCTTCCTTGTTTCTCTGGTTTTGTTTTTGGGTTTCCATCCAAACACACACATTGGCACTGCTTTTTCTAGCCCTTTCTATTTCACTTTTTTGACCCTCATTTCATTTTGATTTTCATCTTAAAGTTGGAATTATATTAGTGATAAAACTAAGAGCAACAATATCGTTAGAAGGTAAGTCGACAATAAGGCGTTGGCAGGGAGAAAACGCCGGCGTTTCTCTGTCGTTTCGCTGGCGTTTTGCTGCTGGCGGTGAGGGCTGGTGGTAAGCTCACCATCGGCACGAACTACTGACGGTTGGAAAATTGTGAAGAAAATGACACGAATAGCCACCACGAGCAGACTAGCATTGGAGAGTACTAACTGTTGATTGAGAAATGACTGAAATATTATTTTTTTAATTCAACACTCAACGCCAACAAGCTACCATTGTGGATGCTCTAAGAACAACTCCAACACCTGATAAATTGTTTGGGCGAATCGCCCAACTCATTGGAGATGTTTTAACACTAAGTCAACATCGTATGGTTTGAAATTTTGGCACCGAAATTTAATACTTCAAAATTTTAAAAGAAGATTTACTGCGTTCTTCATTTTATTATTCGAATGAATGTTTAGTATTTTAAAAATGATTTAATTTAAGGAAAGATTGGTATTTTAAAAAATAATCGGAAAGTCACGTGCCATGCACATGACTAATTTGACATTTTTCCGTTAAACATACCGATACAAAAAAAAAATCAAATTAGACAGTCCCAACTTACAAAACTTTTAAAGTATAAGGTGCCAACTTGTAAAAGTGTAGATAACTGAAGGGTAAAACTGGAACAAAACTATATATACCAGCACCCACTAGGATAACTTAACTTATCAAGACAAACATTACACCAAATGTTCTAATCCTGGGGGTTTTATTGCTGATAAGAAAAAAAAACTATATTTGATTACATATTGGATAAGATATGTACTGTTTCAAAATATTTTTCTTATTTTTTCTACCCATTTTCAGGTTTCTTTCACAAAAGAATATGATGAAGAAAGTCTATTCTCATGAAGCATACAGCTTAATGAGGTCTTCATGGAATGTGCTCCTCACAACTTCTCTTTTGAGCTTGAGGGAAGATGTAACCAGGCCGGACTCCGGTGTCCAAGGCTCCGATAGCACCTTGATCTTTGTCGGAATCTCAAACTTCTGTAGTCGTGCCTCCTTTCCCGCCTAGAAAAACATGAGTAATGTTAGTCTGGTTCAACCTAGAAACTCAAGCTGATGGGGGAAACGTCGAGATGTTTATCAGGTGACCGCAAAATCGACATTTTCCTAAAAATACGTGAGGAATGTAATAGTCTGATTCAACCTAAAGCAGAAGCTGATAGGTAAAAACGTCAAGATATTTAGCAGGTGATCACAGAATCGACGTTTTGAGATCTTTACCACAGGGGGAGTGTACCTTTAAAAGTGATGCTTGCACTTCCTTGACGGTTTCTTCCTTGCGGCACAAGTCTGAAAAATCCTTGAAAGCGATTCCTTGGTTTGAAGCCCAACCCTCCACATCGGATTGTGAAGCAACCACAAGAGCTACACAATAACTTTTGAAAGGATCGGCGTGCATCATAATGTTGTCAACGTAGGGACTCACAACAAGCGAAGACTCAACCTGTAGGGTTCAAGATCATGAGAGCAATCTCGGGGGATGTTACATGTCCTAAAGCTCATTCCTTTCCTAAAGGTTAAGAGCCCAAGAGAAATCTTAGTGTTATATATCCTGAAGTTCATACCTTTCATATAGGTTAAGAGCTTGAATGCAATCTTAGTGTTACGTATCCTATAGTTTATACCTTTTCTATAGGTTAAGAGCCTAAGGGCAACCTTAGTGTTACGTGTCCTGAAGTTCATACCTTTCCTAAAGGTTAAGAGCCTGAGGGCGATCTTATAGTGTTACACATATTATAAAGTTCAACCTTTCCTAAAGGTTAAGAGCCTGATGGCAATCTTAGTGCTAAGTATCCTAAAGTTCCTACCTTTCCTAAAAATTAAGAGCCTGGAGGTGATCTGATGGGATGTTTAATATCCTCAAGTTCATACCTTTCTTAAAGGTTACGAGCCTTAGGGCAATCTTATGTTATATACGCTAAAGTTCATACCTTTCCAAAAGGTTCAGAGCCTGAGGGAATTCTTATAGAGTGTTGTGTGTCTAAAGTTCATATCTTTCCTAAGAGCATCCGCAATCCACCTCTGGGGAATCGGCGAAAAAGGTGGCTTTTGGCGAATAGCCACCTCTGGGGTAAAGGATTCATCGCCCGGCTCAATTCGCATATATACTCAAGTCGCACACCTTGTGGCCACTTGCCATGCAACCGTGGCTATTCGTCCGGATTCGCCTGGTTAATCACCCCCAATGGCTAATCCCATTATAGATGCTCTACATATTAAGAGCCTAAGGGAAATCTTATAGAATGTTACATATCCTAAAGGCTACGAGCCTCAGGGAAATCCTATGTTACATACCCTAAAGTATGTGCTTTTTTAAAAGGTTAAGAGCCCAAGGGCGATCTTATGGAATGTTACGTATCCTAAAGTTCATACCTTCCCTAAGGACACGTATTCTCCGTGCTGAAGTTTGACTATGTCTTTTTTCCGGTCAATTATCTCGAGACAACCATCCGAGTGGAACTGCCCAACATCGCCCGTGTAGAACCACCTCATCCCTCTCACATCAACCTACAGACAACAAAAGAGTAGAGCATGTTTCTTAGTACAATATTTTCCTCCATAGATATAGTTCAAAGGGATAACCGCAAAAAGTACCCTGAGGTATTAAGTTTTTGCAACTTGCAGCCTTCTTTTTTGATGATCGTAAAATAGTATACTGAACTTGTATTTTTGTTGCATTTTTTATTAGAATGACGATTTTACCCTTACAATTTAGATTTTAAAAATAAGTAAAAAACAAAAAATCCATATGTTCATATACCTGAATTTTCTTTCTCTTTGTACTGTACAAAGAGGAAGAAATTTAGGAGATGTGAAAATTTGGATTTTTGTTCATTAATTTAAATTTCAAACCGTAAAATAGTCATTTTCAACAAATTTATTCAAAGTTCAACAAAAAGACAACTTCGTAGCACTTTTTTGCGATTATCAAAGAAGAGGGCTACAAGTTGCGAAAAGTGAATACCTCAGGGTACTTCTATATTAAGGTTTCAAAACTCTACCTTGTAGACCTCCTCAGTTTTTTCTTCATTTTTAAAATACCCAACAGTAACATTTGGGCCACCGATAACGATTTCGCCTCGTGGCATTGGAACATCACTAATTCGATATCCACCCTCTGGCCAATCTATTAACTGAGATGCAAAATATACAGTGTTAGCAAGTGAGGAGGTAACGAAAGCATCAGCTGAATATAATTTAACCATGACAAAAACAATCAGAACGGGACATTAGTAGCAGAACGAAAAAAAGAAGAAAATCTTGTCCCGAACTATATTATACTAACTACACTGTAATTGATTCATAAGGTCTACAGAGCATGAAGAAACTAAAACACCAAGAACACAATTGCAAATGAAAGAAATATGTCATATCTCACCTTAATATATGAGCAAGGAAGTGGTGCACCGACACGGCCAACAGATGTATCATCATGATCACCGAATGTCCCACCAGCACAAGTCTCAGTTAGGCCATAGCCTTGACCTATTGGAGCACTGGGAATAGCTATGCAATCAGACTTTGATTTTTGAAAACAATTTTTTATTCACAAGAAAGAAATGGAACAAGAGGAATATGAGTAGATCCAGCATCAACAGTCCTTCCTCCCAATACGCTTTGAAGCTACCCTAGGTTTCCAAAAAAATCACATAGCTCTTTTTCGGCAGAAAAGGACAAAAAAGCGCCCGACCATATTCTAAAAAAAATGCCATTTTTTGAATTTTGAATAGTTTCATCTTTTAAGGAGTCCTTTTACATCTACTTGACCATTTTTTACATCAAACGGAAATGTTTGGGGTAGTTGTGGAGTTTTTTTAGATTAGGGTCAAGGGTATTTTCGTCATTTTCTAGCGAAAAAGAGCTATGTGATTGTTTTGAAACTGGAACTTAGGTGTAGCTAGATGAAAAAAACGTGTGAACTATAAGTGTAACTATGTGTAGGGTATAGAACTAACCCAAGACATATGTTGATGAACCTTTGAGTATCACCCGAAAGAGGAGCTCCACCAGAGAGAAGAAAGCGAACACGGCCTCCTAAAACTGCTTTGACCTTTTTGAAAACAAGAAAATTCCAAAGAAGCATTTCCAGACCCCAAGCACCGAACCAACTTCCATTGATAGCAGACAACCTGCGAGCATATGCAAAGTCGAACAATATCTTGGACAGCCCACCTTTTGTATCGACCTGCAAATAGGAACCCCATCAATATTTTAAAATTTCGGTGAACGGGTTTTTGTGCGAACTCGTGTAAAAAGTTCACCAACCTTCTTTCTCACACCATCTCGAACACGATCGAGTATGGCGGGCACGGCAGTCATCAGTGTAGGCTTTAAGGCAGTGGCATCTCCTCTTGTTCCTCTTTTTATCTTGGCTGATGTATCGGTGAGAGTCAATGGGGACCCGTAACCTATACCAACCCCAGCAGCGGCCATTACACACTGTAAAATACAGTGAACAGTGGTAAATTAAGTTTTGATTACCAATAATATCCCTTAAGGTAGTTATAAGGGTTAATTACACTTAGATACACCTAGGTTTCAAATTCGTTTTGCAGCTACCCTAGGTTTCAAAAAAAAATCAGAAAAGCTCTTTTTGCCAAAAAATGACAAAAACGCCCTTGACCATAATCTCAAAAATGACTTCATAGCCACCTAAAACATTTTGTTATATGTAAAATGCGGTTGAGTAGATGTGAAAAGACTCCTTAAAATTGAAACTATTAAAAAGACAAAAATGGCATTTTTTGTATCAGGTTCAAGGGCATTTTTGTCATTTTCTGGTAAAAAGAGCTATGTGATTTTTTTTTAAACCTAGGGTAGCTGCAAAGTGAATTTTGAAAGTAGGTGTAGCCAAGTGAAAAAACATGTAAACTTAGGTGTGAGTTAAGTGTAATTAACCCTACAAGATTATTAATACCTCAGCTGCTAATTCAAGGATATGAGCCATAGGTAGGTAAGCCATATAGATATCATTTCCTCCAATGTTAGGAACAATTGTCATGACGGCAGATCCTGTGGCTAGGATGTTGCCATGTGTCATCATCACACCCTGTTTGAAGTCGAAAAATTGAAGGCAAGTTACCACTACAGATATATTAAGTATTATTAATTTATTAGAGTAGAGAAGCTGAAGAAATGGGCAGACAAAACTTGAAATGTGTAAGAGTTTGTACTAACCTTTGGCAATCCAGTACTACCACTTGTATACATGATGACTGCAATATCGGAGGAAAGAGGCAATTCTGCATCAACGGGATTTTCTTGGCCAAGCTTCACCACATCAGAGAATGAAGTTATAGTCCAGCTATTGCTCAATGGGTGCTCATTGTCCATGCATATTACGCTTTTCACAGTGTCAAGCTGCCCGCTTATGTCGATGAGTTTTTGCAGTTCTTTATGCCCACAAATTACAGTTGTCACCTCCGTCTGAATAGAATGAGAAATAATATGTAAAACAATTAGACGGTGGATAGTAATAAGGGATAACTGCAAAAGAAGTACCATGAGGTATTCCCTTTTTGCAAGTTGTAGCCTTCTTCTTTGTTAATTGCAGAAAAGTACCCTGAACTTTGTATAAATTTGCAAGTTGTAGCCTTTTTGTTGCACTTTCTATAAATTTGTTTCAACACAACGATTTCACCCCTGGAAATTTGTATTTAAAATATAATAATGAAAGAACAAAAAATCCAAATTTTCAAATCCCTTGAGATTCTTACTCTTTGTACTGTACGAAGAGGAAGAAAATTAAAGGATATGAAAAATTGGATTCTTTGTTTTTTACTTATTATTTTAAATCTAAATTGTAAGGGTAAGATCATCATTTTATACAAATTGGAATAAACTTTGCTGAATATATATTCACACACGTTGAATATATATTCACACATTTTATCCCTAGAAATCAAGGCTTATACAGCTCCTTTGCTGAATATATATTCACACACGTTCCCCCAAACTCTTAGAACATGTATAGTTTAATCATCTAAATTATGTTGAAAATTTCATTGACAACTCCACCAGAAATTTTGAGGATCTACTTATGAGAGAGAGAGATAGAGAGAGAACCTCATTTAATGAGTGACACAGAGCCTCCTCTCCAAGAGATGTGTATATGGTCACAACAGTGACATTGCGCCTAAAGCAACCCTGATACAATAAAACATCAACTATGCCATACTCATATAAATCCAAAATATACATGAATATGCCTATGACTTTTTTTTCCAAAGTAAACGTGCTTCAATATTAGAAACTAGGGATAATTGCAAAAAGTACCCTGAGGTATTCATTTTTCGCAACTTTAGCCCTCTTCCTTGATAATTGCAAAAAAAGTACCCTGAACTTGTCTTTTTGTTGCAATTTGTAAAAAAATGACGAGTTTACCCTTATAGTTTAGATTTTTTTAAAAAAGTAAAAAAAATCCATATTTTCATATCCCTCTTAATATTCTTCCTCTTTGTACCGTACAAAGAGTAAGAAATTTAAGAGATATGAAAATTTTGGATTTTTTGTTCTTTAATTGTTGTTTTTAATTTTTTAATCTTCAACAGTAAAATCGTTATACAAAGTGCAACAAAAAGACAAGTTCATGTCACTTTTTTGCAATTACCACAAAAGAGGGATACAAGTTGCAAAAAGTTAATACCTTTCTTGAAATTATCCCTATAACATGATATATCCATAACCCAAACACAATTTGCACAATATTTTAGATATGATGATATATTTTATCGAGAATCAAGACAGTGAGATTAGCACCTGTAAAGCAATAAACCACTCTTCTCTTGTGTCAGCAAAGATAGCAGCACGCTCCTCCTTTTGATGTCCGAGTTGGGCCAAACCAGAAGAAAAGTTACAGACGGCAGCAAATACTGTCTCATAGGTCAGCCATTGATAGTCTCCAAGATGAAGCTTCTCAAAGGACCTTCCATCTCCGGCCACTTCCTTCTCATTCGAAATCAACGTTCGTGTCCCAAGCAAGGGCTTGTCTTGGTGCTGCTTACATGCATGTTCAAAAAGCTCAGCAATCGTTGATACACCGTCCCAAATTGATTCCACTGGGGACGTGAATCGATAATTTCTGATTGCATAACCAGGTTCTCCACCAACATCAACAAGAAGTCCCCGTTTCTTCGAGTTCTTGGAGTTTCGAAGGAGAAGAGACATTACAAAAGGAACTAGAACACCGAGAATATAAGCGCTCATGTCTCTTGTCCTATATAGAGCTTGAATTGATTGCTGGAAAAAAAAATTAAAAGCTAAACCTAGTCACTCTCAATAACCTATGAGTTGAAGAGATGAAAACTATGCAGTGAGCAATAAAAAAGTCCACTTCTCAATAACATTACCAAACGGTAAACATATATTTCTAAATAGTTTCACGGGTTTGTTGACATTAAATGTGATTTTCAATAGAAATGAGGTAGTCATAAACGTTAAATGTGGTGTATTAATAAACCTAAAGTTAGGCAGGAAAGCGTATACTTAACGTAGTTTGGCTGAGCTACTTGAGATAATTATACCGTGCAATGTCCAACATATACACAAAAAACATGGGTAGCATTCAATTTCAATACTCTAAATCAATCACGTGGACGAAATTCAATTTCGATAACCTAAACCAATCATGTGGAGCAAATAAGAGCATTGGTGAGGGACCATTATCATTGTGATATGGACATAATCTGCAAAAGCAATTTAGAACATGAAACAGAACTAACCATAAATCAACTTCTCCAATTTTGTTACAGACATTTACAGAGCTTACAGAAGCCAAAATCAGACATTAATTGGGAACATGTTATGCTATGCCATTTATATCCAAATAACAAGTGATTCAATAAACACCCAACCAGAATTCAAAAATCACCAAAACAGCAATTAAAGCAAAACCCAGTTCAATTAGTCACATGAAACACCAGAATTCAAAGCTACAGCCAAAACCCATTAAGGGAAATGAAGCGTCCATGATCTCAGAGAAGCAAAAAAGTACCTTTTGATTCTGAACACAGAAACCCAATTTCAAAACCTTAGTATAAATAGCAAACTCAAGAGATTGGCACTATGAGAAGTGAACCAATGGGGGTTGAGGAAAGTTCCTTCGATGAAGGAGATGAGAGGTAAACGACGGCGTTTCCAACGGCGGGGCTGCGGGTGGTTGGGAATGGCGGAGAGGCCAAGAGTGCTTTAGGTTGGAATGTCAGTAGTTGACTCTACTAGAATCTCGGCTTTTGTTTTTTGTGGTTATTTATTTATTCATGTCAATCCAAATGAATTCTAATTCTATTGTGATTTATGTCTGTTGGAATATTATATGACTTAAATGTATCATGTATTTTAAAAAAAATTCAAAAAAAATTGAGCGGACAAGGAGAATGATATATTAATAAAAAAAATCTTCGAAGGCGATGACCTAAAACGGGTCATTCAGGAGAAACAAAAACCAACTGAAAAACCTTTTACT
>JAYMSV010002813.1:0-10579 GCA_036897745.1 Erodium moschatum
CTTCAACTCTACGAGTCGGTAAGATTATATTACAGATTTTGGTTGGTCGAATTTAAGTTTTGATTTTTACAAAAATGCTATCCTTGGTTTCTGTGGATGAGTCTGTTTTAGGGAGCTAAATCATGAGTGTTTGCAAATTGAACAATAATGGGTTTTGAATTGGCATTACCATTGTCTACCAATGAGTAGTGTATAGCTGAATTGAGGCCATTGACTGTTGACAATCCCAATGAATGTGTTGTTGATGTTGCTAACAAATGCTAATAAGATAATATTAGAGATTATGGTTGTGACTGCAATTGGGTTTGGGGTTGAATTGAAGTTTTGAGTTTTACAAACGAAATGGTTTGTGTGGATGAGTCTGTGTTGGTGCCAACTTAATGGATTTTGAATTGGCGTTACCATTGTCTACCAATGCAATGAGTAATGAATGTGTTTTGATGTTGCTAACAAATGGCTGAGCAAGGGTCTTTGTTAATATTGACAACTCTTTCAGCTTGCAAATGTCAATACCGTATACAGTTGGCTAAATGAATTCTGGAGTTCAGTATTCAGAAGGAAATCCTCTAATACTCTAATTGAGCAAGGCTTAACTCTATGCAGATTTCTTTCTTATTGCCAATTCTAATTGTACCAAGAGTCTTTGTTGTGTTCTCCAAGTGTGGTATAATGAGCGAGCTTTGTTCTCAGGGTGTATTCACGGGTGAATGCGGACAAGCACTCGACCATGGAGTTGTTGCAGTGGGATATGGGACGGAAAATGGTGAGGATTACTGGATAGTGAGGAACTCATGGGGTGCCAGCTGGGGTGAAAGTGGGTACATCAAGATCCAGCGCAATGTGTTGGACACTCCAACAGGCCGCTGTGGAATTGCCATGCAGCCCTCTTACCCTGTCAAGAGTGCTAACAAGATCAGCAGTGTTTGAAAGTCTCTTCAAATTTCATAAAAGGTGCAGAATTTACTTGTTTATAGTCTATGTGGACTTCTTGTGGTCTAAGTTAGCCCTTGAGAAGCTTCCTTCTGATGTTTGTTTGGTCTTGTCATTGTTGTAAATATCTCTCAATTAGTTACAACTGCACCTGCAAAATTGTCATTCACATTGTTGCAACTCAATATATCTTTGAATTTAAGTCTTCATCATTCGGAGCTTACAACTTTCACAGCTGTTTATTTGCCATGGTTCGTTGGCTTTGTATCTCAGCTTCTGGATCTTCATATGTATAAATCCTTGGCTACGTTTGGACAAATTTTATGTGAATCCCTCCTCTTCCTCGTGTATAAATGACGAGAAGTACTATTTTCAGAGCAAATTGGAAAAGCATGTCGTAAAGTTGCGAAATTTGAAAAGTATCGTACTTTTTGTTTTAATTGCATAATATGTATAACTTTTCGACGAATTACCAAAATTATCTTTACTTATTAACTTACACATACTTTTTTACTTCTTTCACTCTCTAACTTTCCGTCTTCCCTCCATTTTCATGACGTATACCATTCTTCAATATCATATTTTCCCTGTAATACTCCCCTTTGACCTTGCTCTCCCTATCGTTAGGGCCGGGCCTTTAAACTCCGTAGCCTTGGGCAAAATCATAAAAAAAAATAGAAAGGCCTTTTGATTAAAAAATAAAATAAGAGAGCAAATATTTTGATAAGTTATCAATATAATAAATAAATATACACTTACTGAAATGAGACATAAAAAGTCTTACACTAAATAAAATAAGAGAGCAAATATATTTTTTTTTGTTATTTGTCTTTAGTTTTGGGGTTGGTTTTAACCCCAAATAACTGCACTGGTTGCAGCTAGGTGTACATCGGTTGCATGTTTGTGTGCACCGGTTGTACTTTAGTGTGTCCGTTATGTGGCACTTATGGTGTGCACTTTGTTGCACTTTTGTCGTGCACGAATTGGTTGCACGTTCTGGGCGCATTTTGTTGCGTTGCAGGTTTCAATTAGGGGTCGGTATTATTATGGTCTAGCATGTCTGGAGTCTGTAATATCTACCGTTGTGCTTGTGCGATCAACGATTGTAAGTTTGTGAAGGATCGTTTGTATGTCTTCACCGAATGATTAATGAAATCCAGCAGTACTCCGTTTTCTTCAAAAAAAATATATATAATATAATTATATTCATTTAATTGACCTTTTAAAACCCATTCTATTTTGAGATTGTTGTTGTGTGTGACCCTGTAGGCTCATACAACATAGACAGTAGGTTCGAAATCTTCATCTCGCCCACATGACGTAACTTGCCTCTGGCAAGACATTATGATCATCCAAAGTTATATGAAGATCGATGATCAAATTCAACCTTTTATCGTTAATACCTTATCCATTTCTCTTTGATACCGCGATCGAATATAAGGTATATGGCCGTTCGTTTCTTGATCCCAAGTGGACTATGAGTGATAACTCATTATCGATTCACATGACCATATATTTCCACAGTCTTACTTATCAAAAGGTCCTACGATATCTATCTCATATTTACATGAAGGAAAATCCTTATCAGTCACTCACATTTCTCGTATTGAATGATTTTGCGTCCAATGACAATCTTTATTATTGCCCGATTAAAGATAACGTTGAATTGTGTCAAAGTGCAAAAACATGTATATAGAAATCCATGATGACTACAAGGTCAAATGGCTTAAATACTGAGAAATACTTATAAGGAGGATTCATATGTAGCATTCTCACATTAGATCATCCAATACTGTTTCGCTAAATATTATCCATAATATGACTTCATATCTCATACGCGTGATTATAAAACATGATCATCATTAACATCATATCAGTCTTAATATATCCTTAACCTAAGGATCAATATCAAGTCACAGTCTTGAAAAAATTGATTATTCACATGATTAACATTTCACAAAATATTTATAAAAGTCCTATTGTATTAATAATTGATAATGTAATATATAAACAAGATCTGACATAGCCACCATATATAATCTCCAACCCCACGTACGGACGATCAATATACACACAAGGAGGAATGTTATTCAAATAAATATCTTTTAAGTTGTATAACTGAACATAATTATTAGATAAAACTGAAAGATTTGAAGGAAAAAGTACTAAAATATATACATTAAGTCATCAGCAATAATCCAAGGTAAGTACTTTATTCTATGCCTATTTTTCTTGGAAATTAGAGGTCAAAATGAATGATCTACAAACTATTCTCTGTTTCTGAAGTAATATACACAATTTAGTTTCAATTGGCATACATAAATCAGTAGGTGGTTTAGATTCATAACTCTGTCCTCTTTGTTTAGACTTCTATAAGCCTAGATCATCTATGTAGTTCTTATCCACCACGCCGTTCAAAGCAACCCCTGCAAAATAGATGAAATGAGCAACGATACCGTTTGAAAAATACTAAATGATACGGTTTGGCCATGCCAATAGAAAAAGAGTAAACCGAAAGCTGCAAGCATAATTTATAACCTTGGAGCCACAAATGCAATTTTTAGTGCTTCACAACGATAAGAGCAGATGCAACAGGATTTTTCTCTTATTGATGTGCACAACACAAGATATAAAGAGCAACTAAATTTCATTTGTCCTGAGTTTCATCTCCTATGTTTCATTTGGTCAATCAGGAACCAAGGTAAACATCAAAACTACAAAGGGCACCAGCAAACAGAGGTACTTTTCTTGCTTTTAAGACTTGAGAGTGCTACATCATAGAGCTTCTTCATCTTGTCCAAATTGATTACATTTCTATCACACCTTTATGCTTTTACCATCCTTAGATCCTTCCATCTCGTGCAAATTAATACCTTTTATTTTAACCTTGATGCTTTTACCACCCTTAGATCTTTACATGCTTTTACCACTGCATTCTTTACATTTAGTTTTCTAATGTATACTTTATTCAACACTGTATCTGGTTACCGGGATAAGTTTCATGAAAACAATGATTGGACCTGGGAAGTAAGGTTTCTTATTTTAAACTGCCAACAGATGTGTTTCCTTGCAATTCCCCACTCGCTGAAAAGAGGTAATTGAATAAAGCTTGCTGATTCAAGTTTCTTGTTCTATATATTTTGCATCAATTAAAATATTGAAAGGGCAGGACACAACCTCATTACGAGAGGAAATTTTTATTCATATGATATGACATAACTGTCAGTTGTCAGATGCAAACTGAAAGCATAAACTAGTACATATCAGATTATGAAGACAAATATTATTGCAGCAACATGAGAGTATCAAAAGCAATCAAACAACATCATGTGACTAAGGCTGTTAAAACATTTTGAAGCTTTATGTGATTTAGAAATTTAAAAAGAAGATTACAAATGGTATTGAAACAAACATAACAACAAATTATTATAGTAAACCAAGAATTGTTGAATGGGAAAAGAACATTAAAACAGTACCTCCAAATTATTCGGATTCTCCATTCCATGTCCGTGGGTGTGATGGAACTTTGCCATTGATTAGCTTACTGCTTTGCCCCAATTTCTGGACACTATATGCACAACATAAAGGAGCATTACAACTCACGCAAATTTGATGGAATTCGATGCCCTTTCTTGTACATCAATCCTATCAGTTTCCTAGCCTTGTATTTTTCACCCCAGGTTAAATAAGCATTGAACAAAATCCAACAGGTCTTGCTAGTAAGCTTGAGATGCTTATTTTCCATCTGTTTAAGAGTATCCTCCATTTTCTCTAGGTCACCTTGTTTACCATACATATAAATCATACCATGATAAAGAGATCTGCAGATTCTCCACCCAGCAGCCTCTGCACGACTCACAAATTTTGAGAGTCTATCAACTGCGTTGCACCTAAAGTAACTTGTTACTATGGATCGTAGCACGCGTACTGAATCTATTCGGGTTTGATGCTCAAATGCCTCATTTATTGAGTTCTCCATTTCCTCTAACCAAGTTTCCTTTGCATAAGCACTAATCAACCAAACATTCAACCAAGGCCTGTACTCCTCTTCTGGAATCAGTTTAAGTAGAGCATATACCCTCTCAAGTCTATCTGTTCTAGAACTCTTAATATATGCATATATCATCGCTCTGATCACTGGAGGATCAATGTCCTTACCCATATGTTTAACCAACTCATAAATCTCTTCCATCTTTTCCAAATTACCAGAATGTGCATATCCACGTAGCATTAGGAAGTACGTTTTCAAATCAGGCTTTATAGGACCAGCCTGCATCCTAAGAAAAGTCTCATGCATGCTATCCCACTTCCAAGCCGTCACATATCCAGCAATTAAATAATTGTAAGTGTTCACATTAGGGTAAAGATTTAATTCCTTTGCCTCTTGAAAAGTTGCCTCCATTTGATCAAATAGCATCAATCGACCAAAGAGTGATATGAGAATGTTGTATGTTACAAGTGAAGGAGCACAATCCGCATCCTTTTTCAGATCCAGGAAAACTGACCTGCATTGATCAGTAAGACCATTCCACATGTATGCAGTCATCAGTGCATTATAAGTAGAGGTTGACTTAACACTTTTATTCACAGCCTCAGTAAACAATTCAAGGGCAAGATCAACATTCTGAGTCCTGCCAGCAACAGTAATGCCCTTGGCATATTCCTCGGACGTCAAAGGAACCCCCCTCTCCCCCAGTTTCCTTCTCCATCCAAAAACCTGAATGATAAGCATATAAAAACACAACATGACCCACACCATCAAACTATTATATTTCGCAAAACCCACAATCACAACACATGCCTCAAAACCTTCCCCAATGACCCAAATGTCATAACATCAATTTTACACCAAACTAGTTCAGTGATCGAAATTCCCCAATGAGATGAATCATGAGCGTTGAAACAAACCTTCACAAGAACATATATGTTCTAATCCGATCCAAATCCATATATTACAAGCTAAAACTAAAGAATTAAACTACTCATGTAAACGAATTGAAAACAAAAACGAAGAAAGAGTACCTCTAGCGCTACGCGACCATGAGGAAGCAACTGAACCAACAGCTCAACGAAGGGAGCTCCATCCGAGAAAGAGAAAAACAAAGGCGTGCCCTTTTCTTCCAGAACCCTGACCACCTCCTCAGAATCGTACCCAACGCTAACCAATTCGTCGCGCAGCTGCGAAACCTTCTTCTTCAGATCTTCCTTGGCCGTGGCGTCCAGGCGATAGAGCTGGCGCCCGAACGAGCCGGCAATGCCCAGAATCGATCCGCGCTCCGGGAGCTCGGACAGAGTGCTGAATTCGCGGGTTGACCTGCAATCCGACAAACCATGGAAGGCGACAATGGCATGAGCGACGACTTTGGACCTCGCGCACCATCTCTGCAGAAACAGAGCCTCCGACTGAGCCGCGACTGCTTCTCCGATCCTCCAGGCTCGCTTCATAGTGCAGAGAGGATTGCGAAGCTCGTATCAGGGTTCTAGGAGGGTTTGGCAAACCAGACGGAGAGGAGAGATTTGGACTTTGGCGGTGGTGGCCGAAATTGGCTGCGTCTTTGTTCAATTCCGATTTTGATTTCGAACTCTGTTTGGTGACGATATCATGTTACCCCCGCCCGGGTTGGGCTTAACCATAGCCTTGTTAGAATACACGTGCAGATGGGCCTTCCCAAACGGGCTTAGTCTGTGGCCCAATAATCTCGGTTGGGCTCGATTGATGACGTGGCGAATTTCTGAGCCACGGACACGTGTCGGTGGAGCTTACAGAAACTGCCAAGGAGCGTGAGGTATAGTAGGATGACACGTTCCTATTTCAGGTTAAAACCACTTTTCCTTTTTATTAGAAAAATAAAAACTTTTTGCTTCGCTTCCGTGTGGAGAGCAACACATAGTATCCATTATCGTCCTCGTCCCAGAAAGGTCAGACCTTCACTGATCAACCCACAAACGCTTCAACATTTTTCAGATTTCTTTTCATCTCTGTCATGGGGTAATACTGATTATTTGTTAACACACATCATTTTGAGCTGATTTTGGTTTATTGAATCTGCTGCTTTCTTTTGATCTATTTTTGTTGATTCTGTTTGATACTATAGATTTGTAGCTTTCTGTGATGCCAATTAGGAATCTTTGTATTGTGGGTGGTTTTTATGATTCCATACCTCGATTGTAGTGTGATGACTGGGGTTATTTTTGTCCCAATTCATTTGTTAAATGGATTAGAAAATTGAAATTGTGATGAACTTCTATAGTACAATTTGATGATTTTTTTCTCAGTTGATTTAATAGTTTCCTGGATTTAGCGATTCTGATAACTGTATTTTGTCTGGCTTGATAGGTTTTACTCTATCTGAACACATTGTCCAGCTGATACTAGGTTTCAACAGCACTGGATGTGTTCCTGTGGTGCAAATTGCTCCCAGTGGGTTAGCAACTAAGAAGTATGGTACCTCCACTGGGAGCATTTTAATGATATGGGTAGGCGAAAGATAGAATCTGAGTTTGACTGTGGGAAGGGCATTGACGAGGCAGGTAAGTCAAAGAATCATTTGGACAATGAGATTGCTCAGTTGACAAAGCTTAGGTCAAGGCCCCATGACAGGCTGAACGAAGATGTACCCTGGAGGCAAGAGTTGCCTGTTTCCACTGTCAAGATGTTGGCAGGCCGAGAAGGTAATTATACAGGGAGAGGGAGGTTCTCTTCAGCAGATCAGTGTCATGTTTTGAGTAGGTATTTGCCTGTTAATGGGCCTTGGCTTATAGACCAGATGGCAAGTCGAGCTTATGTCTCTCAGTTTTCAGTTGATGGTTCTCTTTTTGTTGCTGGGTTTCAGGTACACTGTATTATGCTTGCTGTTTAGCAGGAACATGAAAATGAAACCTTTTTTCCTCAGTCCAAGTTCTTAATTTTAAAATATGTCACTACAGGGAAGCCGCATTAAAGTATACAATGTGGAGAAGGGTTGGAAAGTTCAGAAGGATATTCAGGCCAAAAGTTTGAGCTGGACTGTTACTGATACATCTCTTTCCCCAGATCAACGTTATCTTGTGAGTTGTTAACTAGAATAAAATATTACGATTTTAAATGTTCAGTCACTTTTCATTTTTGTGTAACATTCAAATGGATGATACATAAGGTCTCGGGATGCTGGAGTAACTGTCCTGGAGCTGGATCTAATAAGTACAATGCGTAGTTCCATCTGTTTCTAGTTTACTGCTGCCACTACATCCAAGATCAACATTCTACTAGACACGGACACATTTTTGATGAATTCATCCATGGAAAATGTGCAAAAAGAAATTACTTAACTACTGCATGCATATTTATAGCACGAATTATTCGCGAGGTCATGGTTTGCATTTGAAATGGCACATTATGAAGCTATAGCACACTTTTCATTAAGCAACTTAATAATGACATATGCTGAATCCTTTTCTGGAATTTAATATTACTTCAGCCTTTTATTGTCGGTCTCTATTTTTCATATGTTTCTCATTATCATGCATTCCAGGTGGAGCTTCTGTTCATATTAGCAATCAGACATGAAACTAAGATATCTGTGTTTTAGGGTAATATATTTGTAAATTCAATTAACTTGTATACCGTCATTGCAGGTCTATGCCAGCATGTCGCCTATAGTTCATATTGTTAACATTGGGTCTGCTGGAACAGAATCTTTAGCGAATATTACGGTATGAAGTTTACATTTCACATTTGTAACTTGGTGGTCATAGCAGTTATAGTTTAAGAAGAATTGGCAGAGTTATGCGATAGAATAAAAAAAATGTGCATTTTTCTTGTATTAGTAGTCAGTTTCTAATCTTGAGGCATCTCTTTTTATGCAAGCTGTGTAATTCTAAACAATAACTTTTGTGGTATTGATTATCGACACCAAAAAATATAAAAAAAATCCTATCTCTATCTAATTTTACTACGAAGAGAATAAAAACCGCTCCTATTTTTTATTTTATTTTAATAAATTTAATGATTTATGTTTGGATAGTTCCAATATATTTTACACTTTCTATGTTATAGTTGTATTTGAGCTATTGCTGTGAAGGTAGCTATAATTTTGCCTGGTACAACATGAAGAAGACGTGAGTATTAAACTTTCCAAGCTAGAAATCCATATGCTAGAAAAACTGTGTTGTAATTTGTAGGCATTCTTTCCCTGGATTGTTTGTATACCAATAAGATAGGGAAAGTATGAAAATGATATCGTCCCTGCATGTTAGCTTTGGCATGGTAATGTTTATTATTACTTTATGCAGGAGATCCATGATGGCTTGGACTTCTCTAGTGATGATGATGGAGGATACACTTTCGGTATATTCTCTGTGAAATTTTCAACTGATGGGCGAGAACTTGTTGCTGGAAGCAGCGACGACTCTATATATGTTTATGACCTGCAATCTAACAAGCTCTCCCTCAAAATTATGGCACACACGGTAAAGTACTGTTTTACTTGCACCTTGTTCAGTCATTGAATGGCAAAATGTACATTAAGGAGTAACAACAATCGACTTTTGTCATGTGCACAGTCTGATGTCAACACAGTTTGTTTCGCTGATGAAAGTGGCCATCTAATTTATTCTGGAAGTGATGATAAGTTATGTAAGGTAAGAACTCTGCTGTTCATGTCTCTATCAAATATGTTCCATTATTGTCCTTGCCGATGAATGGGATTTTAATCTATGAGTAAATGGTGTTGCAACGCCATTCATTTGAGAAGGTGTGTGTAAAGTTCTCTCATCTCTTGTATTGTGTAACACAAGATGTATTATATTGATATTGTATAGGTGTGGGACAGGCGCTGCTTTATTGCAAAAGGGAAGGCAGCTGGGGTATTACCAGGACATGTAGAAGGCATCACATTTATTGATAGCCGAGGTGATGGGCGTTATTTTATTTCAAATGGTAAAGATCAGAGCATCAAACTCTGGGATATCAGGAAAATGTCTTGTAATACTCCATGGTATGCTTACTGTCTCATGGTACCTTAAATTGTGATCCATGTTAATAGTTTATGAATTGCAAGACTTGGACCTTTCTTGTAGCATCTAATTTGGTATTTGATATAAATCCACTGATCATATCATCTATAATCCAGCAATCCAGGAGGGATTAGGAGCTACGAATGGGATTATAGATGGATGGACTATCCATATCAGGCAAGAAATTTGAAACACCCGTTTGACCAATCAGTGGCTACATATAAAGGTCATTCAGTTTTGCGAACTCTTATCCGCTGCTTCTTCTCACCTGTATACAGGTGAGCATTCCTGTAGACTTCAGGCAACAAATCCTTTGCTTATCTTTTACTGTTTCAACTTGAAGAGCTCGGTATACACATTTTGTCAGTACTGATGCTTGTTCGATTAACATGTTAATTGCCTAAACTACTGTTTCTGCAGCACTGGTCAGAAGTACATTTACACTGGATCTCATGATTCCTGTGTTTATATCTATGACTTGGTAAGTAGTTTGATCTCTGTCTACTGTTTTTATTTGCATGTTCAGCAATTCTTAGGTGACAACAAAGCCGGAGTCTTGGCTCAGTACACAAACTTTGTTGGATATTTAATAACATTTCATGATAATAGTATCACAAGTTCTTCTCAGCATGTGTATGACATTTTTAATCACCAC